>JASMMZ010000014.1:1553988-1627596 GCA_038502455.1 Anisogramma anomala
AGTAGTAGTAGTAGTAGTAGTAGTAGTAGTAGTAGTAGTAGTAGTAGTAGTAGTAGTAGTAGTAGTAGTAGTAGTAGTAGTAGTAATAGTAGTAGTAGTAATAGTAGGAGGAGTAGGAGTAAGAGAAGGGGTTTATCGAATTTATTTATTTTAAAAATTTAGATTCCATCATTTTTCATTATGTCTGTTAAATTTTATTAGTTTATTATTGACGAGTTATAATGCGGTATTTAGTATTAGTGATTCGCATGGTGATATTTGTGAAAGTTTGTGTAAAGGAGGCCAATATAGTGGAGCTGGTCCGCTACATAGAGGCGCGTTTTTCCAGGGTGCGTCGGGAGGGCGTTTTGTCGCGCAAGGCCTTGGAGTATAGGACTAAAGTTAGCCTCTTAGGGGGCCCCACATACTTACTATCTGTGTTACTTGTGTTGCCGTCGCCGTTCTAGGTTAGGTTTTCAGGAAATGACGTTAGGGTGTGGTAATATTTGTGTTTTGTTACCGTTAAAAAACTTAGCAATAACAGTTATACGTTCGTTCTCATTGTATTGGTTTTATTTGTTAACGTACTTTTATGTGTCCACCGTATTTACAGTAATTAATTCACCTTATTCACGCGTAATATGAGGCTTTAAATTATTCCTTATTAGGTATTTACACGTGATTCATAGAGACTATTAATGTCATTATCATTTTATATATATGTTTGCGCTTTTGTTACATAGATAAGTGCAATAGAGTTTTTACCTTCTTTTGTAAAGAGAGAGACCCGACCATTCGCCTTTTTCCCAAGGGTATATATTTTAAAGCGCTAAAGACGTTAAGTCTTTTTTAACTCAATGATGATAACGATGGCAACAACGTTAACGACGGCGACGGAGACGACTACGACGACTACAGTAACGATGATAATTTCTTCTTTATTTTTTTTTTTATATGCGAGGGGTCATATTAGTCTTCTGCCAGTAAAAATCGATTTACGAATGTTTAATTATATAACAAAAATCGCATTGAAAATCGCAATATGAGTAATAAATAGTCAATCCATAAAGTGTAGTATATAATGTAAACGGTGAATAATAAATCTAAAGCGTGAAATGGAGGGTGTAAGTTTTGAATAATAAGATTAAAAACGGTAATATTAAGTAAAATTAGCAGGGAAGTAAAAGGAATTGAGATAGCGTATTAAGACCTAGGCTATATAACCTTTTAACAATGTAGACGAAGAGAGTGCTGATAAACACAAGCGCCTTTAATATATTATTCGGAGTGCTTTTGGTTATCGCATCCGCCATATTCGACTTTTCATTGATCTATCTCGTTTCCTAAATTTCGCGGCGTTCGTGATATTAGCACAATGTGAATATATCGATTATCAAGCGTTTTTATTTATTATGCCTAGTTTAACATAGGACTTGTCAAAGAAAAAACAAGTAATATAAACTATCAAAAGCATATCTTTTATAATAGAGCTCGGGATAATTATTAAAATTGTTTTTATAATCGTAATGCTGGAGACAAACCTTTTCACTATTTTATAAATAGATAAAGCGAGGATGTTTCGTATAATATATTTATATTTAGTTCAATTCTAGGTGCCGATATTGTCCAGTAAGATAAATTAGCTCCGATTCAGTGTTTCATTGCCGATAACGAGTATAAACCCTACTTATAAGTTGTAATCGTTGTTATTTCTTAAGTACAAGGTGGTACTTACTTCTTTTGGTTACGTTGGAGTTTATTTAAGGGAAGGTTTGAGGTCAGGGGTTGTATTGACAAGAGGCTCTTTTAATATAGGGTCATAACGCATAGACTACCGCGCGTGTATAGGAGCCCCCTGTTACTACAACACTCCCGCATCACCTATGCATTACCATATACCCATTCTATCTCTGCTTTTTACACAGGTTTTTACCTTGCTTTTCAGCTTTAAAAGGCCCTCCTCTTTTATAAAGGCTAATACAGTCATACTATTAGCGTGATTAAGCGCTGTGTAGAAACTGAGATAACTGCATGTCATGGTTAGACCAGGGCTGAAGTTTACACGCCTACGTGTTTCTAAACTACGGGGCATTCTAAGGTCTTAATTAGAGGAATGGTGAGGGGCCAAGACAGCCGCTGTAGGACCCTGGATCTATTGTTACAATCCCTTCCGCTGGTATCTACAGGAATATTTCGTAGCAGTTAGTCCAATGCCTCGCGGGAGGCACTTCCCAGTGATAATATAATACAAACAAATTCGTTGTTGTTTTCACAGGAGCTATTAGTGCAAACAAATAATTTAGCCGTTCGTATATCGATGGGTACAAAATATATATTACGTTCTTGATTTTGGATTTGTTATTCGAAGCGCTGATTTATCGTCTGGAATTCGTTATTGGATGGTTCTGTCCAATATTATATAACGATGGATGATTCCAATGCTGCTTCCAGCTATATAATTAATGTAACCCAGACCTTACATATATACTAATATCGTTATTTGTAAGCATACTTTGTGTCAGATATGTTAGTCAAGGCGACTTTGTTATATTTCTATTTTTGAAATAAGCTACAAAATTTCAGTTAGGAACGTAATTATAATATCGTTAAAGTTTATATGGTGATCATTCGTTGGGTATATCTTTTGTCTCATCTTTAGATTAGTTTTTCCGAGCTTATAGTTTTTTGAAGCAGAAAACGATGCGTTATACAAGATGAGTATGTCGTTAATTTATATTCCCACACCTATATTATCATAAGTTGCGTCGTAAAAAAAAATATGACAGGATAAAAGGTAAAGTTATCCATTTTGAAACGCACCTTATAATGCTTTGACTATATGTTAAACTACTATATACCAGCCTCCGGGAAGCTGTATAACAGATTGAAAATATGTAGCAGTATTCTAGGAGAGTAGTGTTTGCAGAGCTTTATATTCAGGTCTGCGTATATACGCCGTTTAAGGTGTTTCTCCGTTTATGTATAAATTTGTGTGATATTTTGGAGTTTAAGATGCATGCTATAGGGGCTGCGTAGGAATGCATTAAACGCCAAGATTAAAAGATGGTTTATTCATTGTAAAGTAAGCAACTAAGTCATAAAGTTCCCTTTGTCCGTATTACTATACCTTTTTACTATTAGTCGACTTTTCTTATAAGAATTTCCAATTTAGTCCTCTATTTCGTAAACGAGTATTATATGAATGATTTTATAACCGGTGTAGATCGATGGGTCGAATATTTCAAATTGAAAGACGTTTTACTTAATTAAAACAGATATTTCTCTTCAGGTAGATTTTTCAAAAAGCTTATTCGAGGTGGTAATAACACCTTTATGGAGGAGTTTCATACCCAATTCGCGGTCCTCCGCCTTTTTGAGAAATAAAGGAATACGAAACAAAATCTTTGATATGTCTTTTTTTTTTTGATCCAAATGAATGACCACTGTTATGGTTCGAGCTACGAAAGTATGCCAAGTAGGTGCCAAATGGAGTCAATAATTGAGGTACCAAGGAAGACTAAAGATGGCTGTAGAGCTTTTTTGTATAGGAATTATGTGCACGGTTCGTGCACAGTCCATTACGTGCCCTCGCAAGTGACGTCTATGGACCGCGCCTGGACCGCGCCCGAGCTTGGTACTGTATATCCCGTTACGTATACAGTCACATAACCTATAGACTCCATGGCCAATGGCCTGAGTCTATAACAGTCGCGTTGACTTCGTTTTATTTTCTCGGGGTATACATGCGATCACAGCGTCGAAAAGAATATATGAATTATCAAATACATATTCAGGCTATCATAGGTATAAGGTATTTAGCGTTAAATGGTAGGTATTGTTTTAACGACTTTTTCGTCTAAGTTCTCGCTTCTGTGGTTCCGTATTATCGTTTAACTAAAGGAATTCATGCCTTTTGATAAGTTTAATAATACATTATATTCATTGATAACGCTAATTTTTAAAGGGCGAGTCCATTTTTCCTTTATCCTTCAGACAAAGACCTTAGATTATAAAGTTAATTCTCAAAAGCCTGTCTCCAGCGGACCGTTTCTTATAGATAAGGACTTTACGACATTACTATTAGTTTTCAAAAAACGTAAGACTATTATAACTTTTGTTACAACTTTTGCTTTTTAGATCGTAGTTTGCGATGGTATCGAATCCATATAAATATTTAAGGTAAATATCAAATACAAGGATCGTATGGATAAGTCTATTCGGATTGAATATATTATTTCTAGTTTTCTACAAATTACGGTGTAATCATTTTCAAATGGCTCATAATATCCCTTACATTTACTAATATTTTAAGGCGCCTTTATCAATCTTTTTTAGATTTATTTCTGGAAATCTTAGTCTCAATTCTCCACTCATTCCAGTCAAAACCCGTTTCTATATTATTCATATTCTATTTCGACCGTTCAAAATAGAAATTCGTTGAATAATCGACCAACACATTATAGCAATCCATAACTAAAAAGTTTCGTATAAATTGAACGGTTTAAACAGATGTTGTAATATCGACGACGTAAAAGAGTAGGCATTCCTGAAAGTATATAATATGAATAACAATGTAATAATTCAAGTTAAAATCTTTTGGTAAGCGGAATTGAAATTATTAAGGAGCTTGCAAATGCAACTAACATCGGTTAAAAAACTCCTCTATAGCTTTGAAAAACTTCTTTCCTATATTATTATAACTCGCACGCGAAAACAATGCAAATGTGGCTTTATAGCTAAATATTCAACTCATTAATCTATTGTAGGTAATTTTAATTATATTAAATGAATAATTTTAATTGTTTATAAATATGGAAAAAACCAGAAACATTGGAGCTTCAATTTCAACCAAAGAAATACACTATTCAAAGCGCCGACAAGTTAAGTTATTATATTCCTGAATTCAACCCTTGATTCAATTATATTAATTAACGAAACAAAACGTATCTTCAAATTTATTATATAAACCTTCATCGGTACGAATTGCATTTGAAACATTATCGTTCTGAACTACAACTTCATGTCTTGACCAAACAAAACTACGCGATACTACCCTATTCCGTCGACATGAAACTTAGGAAACTTCTTCTTAAAAACGTTAAAAAATAATTTTCTGGTAATCGAAATTTGTTCAGTACTGGGATTTCGCAGAACGCCTTCAAATCGACTGTTATATTTATCCCATGAAAATTCTTTTTCAAGAAATTTAAATTATTATTCTACGGTAATCAAAATTTCATCCCTACTGGTATTCAGAATAATACCTTGAAATCAACCTTTTTATCTATCAGAAAATATAAATAAGAACGTCATATAGATGTTACATCTATTGTTATACTTATTCCAACCGGCTTCATATATGAATAAAACATCTTACAAACTAATAAATACAAGTTTATCCGTTTAATTATCCAGGACCTCTTCGTAAACCCCACTTTCCATCGAATTGTCTCTCTAGAAGGTGTATTCGTATAAAAAATAGCAAATTCACTTTCAAAACCTATATAAGCGGTTATATGAACCGTAAAACTTTCTTCTAATTGGAATTGAAGTGAGTAATCACCCAAAAATTATGGTTTCATATGGATTTATTCGTATACTAAATGATTTGTAGACCAGTAGCCGACGTTATTATATACGAAACGCTGTTGTTGAAGACGTATATGCTGTTGTTATATCTTTTTTCAAGGTTACGATAAACTCTATTTTTCTACAAAGCTTTATTCCTAATTATAAAGGCGTTCGTATTGGTATTTACCTTTTTTAAGGTTTCCAAAGCTTTCTCTTTACCCTTTATCGCCGTAATATCCGTATCTAAAGCTCGGGGTAAAATCCCTCTTTTCGAATAAACCTTAAATCATGAATCTAAAATGTGTTAAATTGTCTTGATAAAATCCGCTTTTAAAATTTACAAACTTTTATCCTTAGCTTTTACTACCACAATTATTGATCAAAAATTCGTTTATTGACGTATTAATATTCAAAATGATATCATGAAACTCGTATAAAACGTTTTTAAGTCCGTATTTTCACAGTGAACCTTAATAACTATTTAAATAAATAGTTTATCGGCATTATACTCCGATCCAAGCGTTACCTAACACTTCTAAAACTTCGCTAACCAGATCGTCAAAATTTCTTATTTTGATTTATCTACGTTATTACAATGACTTATAATTAATTTTCATGTGATCACCGTCTAATTACTATTATGAAACTCGTAAATAATCATCGTATCGAAATATGTTTTCAAACGGTTCAAATACTTTGGAAATATATCGACTTATATAAAGTAAGACATATATTACTCTTTAATTTACCCAATCGAGATATTGTAAAATATAATAAAGAAATATGTGAATTAAATATTCAATTATTTATATTTTTTTTATACCGCTTCGATTATACTATTCAAAATATAGATAATTTACCACTGTAATTCATGTTTTTATCATAAAATTTAATAAAGTTTATAAGATTTATGAAGTTATTTTTGTGATTTGGAATCGATAAAATGGAATCTTATAGTACGAGTTTTTGTCCGTAGAAATCGGTTCGTATTACTCGTATGATTTCTATCGCCTTTTATATTTCCTTTAGAGACATAGTTCCCCTTTTTCAGTGGATTTTGAACGCGATTTAACATTTACTTCTCCTGTTAGGGAGTAAACGTCTTCATAAACATCGAATTCTGCTTTTTTTTCGGGTAGACCGATTTATCGTTTTTTACTAAGATGTTAGTTGAAGCAGGTAAGTTTTAAATCCGAGAAAAGATAACCTTTATTGCTTTTCCTCTTCTTTCGTAGATTTTCCCCCAAACTTTATCAACCCTTAACAAAGTACGGCCAATCGCACAGAACATCTTACATTTTACGCACGTAAGATATTATCACGTTGTACCTTATCCCGGATATTTTGGATGAGATGTTTCTTACTCTTTACCAACAAATATTCTTCTACAAAGTCCACTTCCAACATCTTTTTATCCAACCAACTTGACATGTCGTAGAAGAGAGCCGTGGCGACCAACTCTTCTACTATACGACCATTTTCGTTACCGGGTCTATCAATAGTTTTACTTTGTAACTATACTCGTAACCCTTTCCAAATTAAATTGTATATCGTTCGCCACATTTTCAGCAACCAACCCGAACACTATCTTACAGAGATTATCAAACACGTCGATTCCTCTAGGTCTTCTCCCCAATAGCGAAAAATGAAGTTTATAAAGTACGTATTCGTGTTCAACAAGTCTAAATCCCTTACAAGCGCTTCGATTATATTATCTCATAGGTTTAAATCAGTACATTTTGGGACGTTTTTCAAAAATTTAATAAATTCTAATAGAAGATTTATGTGGTTGTTATTCTTTACTAAGCTCTTCATTAATAATGTTATAATTACAGAAGTACAGTTGTCGTATAGAAGGTGATGTTCCAAATATAGTATAGTAATGAAATTTTTATATTTCAAAAATAATTCGATTTAAGGGGTTTCGAAATGAAATAATAGAAATAAAACCGTATAATGTGAAAATCAAAGACAGAAAAAATATAACGAATGTTCTCAAACTATACATTTGTGGCTTAAAGGCGTTATACTACCTAGGTAACTAGTTAATTCTAAGGTCGTAAATATCAATTTAAATAAACGATGTATGATAAGGAAAAAGGATTAAATATTAGAAAAAAAAGTGTTAAGTATTATGTAAAAGCGTTGGATCTTACTTTAAGTGTGAGAAGTGTTTACGAAGTGCTTCAAAATCTGTAATAATCTATTTACGGATATATATAAGAGGAGTTAATACTCGTATAGTATATCAATTATCTAGATAGGTTCCAACAAAAACAAAGCCGAAACTGAATTTCTTACGTGACTGGTACATGAAAAAACTCTTTTCAAAAAGTATCCGAATATCGTCCAAAGTTTTAATCGAGTTAATAATGGCTAATCGGAGCTTTTGTTTATTCAAGATATTAACAAGGTTAATAATATCATACTAAAGTTATCATGTTCAAAGCTTCGAACGGTTTTACAATATCTTTTCGCTCCTGGGTAGTTTTCATAAATCGTAACATTAGCTTAAGGAACATTTGTGACTATTGAAGTATCCTATTGTAAGTATTTCACTAATAATCGTATCTTTTTTCCTAAGTTGTTTGGAATCTATGGAGGTATCCATGAATTTGTATTGGTTAAATTTATAAATTAAAGTATAAAAAAAAATAGTGCTTAAAATGATAGTTATTGTTGGAATAGTAATAATTTCAGTACAGTAGCTCAACTTTACTTATAGTCAATTTGAGTGTATTATTTCGTATGGGGCTACTGTATTAGTTGTAAGTCAAGTACAGTATGCGCCCACTTCACCCTAGGGTACGGGCTAAGCAATTTTCTATTCAAATTACTGTGCAAACCAGCTAGCGGTCTGCCAAACCTAAAACAATACATCTACCACTTGACTATGAAATACAACTTTATCTCGATTGATCTAATAGACAAAGTTGCAACTTCTAAAGCCCTGCCAATACTGATTAGTGTTGATTAGGTTATATACAGATAAGTTATGTTGAATAAAAGTCTACTTTCCGGTTACGCCTTACGGAAACAACGGCGGCTAAGGTAAAGGAAAAAATTTTACGAACGGCTTTAACTACTGTTTCAGTATTCATGGTAGTATGTAAAGAAGACCTTTGGGTTGTGCCAGTCTTTACAGCAGTTTAAAGGTAACAATGGTATCGCTCTTGAGAACACCAGGAAATTTTTACGAATCTTTTTAAAAGACGTTAAGATTACTTATTAAAAGTCTTAAATTTCAGTAATTTAGCAAAAGGCCAAGTGAGTATTACTATGGGTACGATTATAATACAAAAGATAAAGTCCTATAGTTAAATAACAAATGATCTTCGACTTTTACGTATTATAACAAACCACTTTTAATCTTTCCATCTTTACCAAACCTTGCCCTTTACTTTATCCTTTCCATTATCTTTACGCAAATTAAATCCCCAAGATTGCTTCCTTAAGCAAAAATATTTGAAATCGCGAAGTCGCATCGAAAAAGCTTTATCGCGCGACCTTACGCCAAGTTACCAAGTTTCTATCCAACTTCATGCTAGAAAACCAAATTCTTTACTTAACAAGCCTTATACAAGCCAAAAACCTTCAAAAAGAACCTACCTAAAAACTATAAAAAGGGATTAAAGCCCTTGGATTCATTTTTTAAAGCAGTACGATAAAGGCCTTTGGAGTCAGATATTGACTAGAGCTCAATGGAACAGCACCTGATTGACTTCGTTGGCCACTTTACCATTAATTAGAACAGTGGAAAAGAATTTAACTACAGCGACTACGTCTTTCATGAATATCGTAAGTTTTTCGACGACTAAACCATTTAAATTTTAAAAAAGATGTAAAAAGTAGTTGGATCCAAAATAAAGATAAAACATAAACGAGAAAGGATTTAAGTTTCAGAAAAGGGTTTAACCAGACTATCAGAAACCTTTTTCAACTAATCCAACTAAGGAAATTCCCTTGAAACCCACGACCTAAAGAAAAGGGTATTGAAAAACCTTAACGCCCCTATACGTGTTTTAAAGGATCCCCTCTTTACCCCTAACTAAGTTAAATCTTTTTATACTATAAATATAATGAATTTATTGAATTTCTCGACAGCTTGGCAATTTTACATGATGATGCGCAGTATGCCCTTACCGGTAGTAGGTTATGTGAAGTAATAGCCACCAACTCGACAATAAAAATTAACATCGTAGCTTTACACCAGTTCATTTAATAAAATCTCTAACTTCATTAATAAATTTTAGTCCCTATTACCCACAAACTCCTTGATCTAAATCGCTAAACCCTTTAAAAGCCTTCTTACAGCAGGTTTACCTATATGCGCGAGCCTACTATAGGTTCTACCACAAGAATTTACCGTTTAGGTTCGGCAACTCTTAATTACCCTAGATACAGTGTTTTGGAGATTTTAAAACTTAAATTACCAGGCAAAACTAACGAAAACTAGGATTAATATCGCGACCTATCTCTAAAACCTGTTAAAATGGTTCATATAAACTACAAGCCTTTTACAAATTGCACAAAAATTTGAAACGATACAGAAAGGTATAATGGGAAGCCATAAAACATTTTCAATATAAAAATGATATCCTTTTAAAATATTTACAAGTAAATAGAGGTACCCCTTTCCGTTTTTCACTTACTATCTACTGAAATCCATATAAATTATTTCAAAGACTGTTACCTGACTTTCCTAATACGAGCAACCACCTTTCATGCGGTTTATCATAACTTGAAAAGCCACTTCGAATACGATGTTCACCTTTCCTAATACCATATGGATTAGGCTTTTACGAGGTAGAACACGATAATGTCGAATAAGAAAAAGGAAGAAACACTGATAGATTTGTTAAACTAATTATTTCATAAATTAGTAATATATTATTAAGTAATGGTATAAGTATACATTTACGAATCCATACTTCGTAAGCTGGTATGAATAATTATTACGAGCGTTAGTGAGTTCAACTACGCCTTATAACGCCTCAATACCTCCTGCAAAGACTTTTTGAACTAGTGACACTTCTCGTTGGTGACTTGAATAACGCGTACACCAAACTCTCTTAGTATATATCCATAATCCGGTAATTTACCTGATGTAAATAAAGAAAACCTTAGGGTGGGTAATTACGTTAACCGTAAATACGGCTATAAGCGCTCTTCATACCTAACGTCTGCACCTACAGCCTTAGACTAGACGTAATAACTACGTTAGCGCTCATAAAGTAAAGATTTAAACGTACCTTGTAATAGTAAGAACTATTATCGTAATAATAGCAAGAGATATTCAATTTATAACGAATTTGACTGTTAGTTGATTTGTTACCCTTCCGCCGAACGTAATGATAACAAGATAAATTAATACATATAAGACATTATTACTTTTCAACAGAACTACTTGATGAAATCGTAGACTTTAAGGGTGATAAACTTATAAATAGTGACAATAGTCATGGGTAAACCGAATGGCATAAAAATATAACTTTTGGTACAGCTTAGTAACTATCCAAAAACGTTTTTTTATACCGCCCAGAAGGTTAACACCTTTACCTTTACCATAACTAAACCTCTAACTAGTTAAATACATTTAACCTTCGCGATAGTAAGCGGACTATAAGCTTTAAGGTATTATGTCAGACAAAGGGACAATAACGTATGAAAGAGAAGGCTATTTCTAAAACAAATCACTGAGGAAGGAAAGCAACACGGTTATTAAAATTAATTGTTACGATATTAATAAGGTTGAAGTCAACTTCGCACCAGGCGAACAATTATATTTATTATGGATAACGGTAGTTTGAACTAGTATAAAACCCATTACATTTAATATTCTCAAATCCCTTAATTCTTTCCTCTTTTTTATTTAAAGGATATAAAGACCCTTGACGTTAATATTTACAATGACGTCGACGAGCTGTTTAAAAACGGCTAAAGGTTTTCCTTTGCTTTTAAATAAGATCACTCATAGTTCTATATTCAAGATCTAAAGTAAGTGGTGTGAAACTTGACGAATTCAAATATACGTCAATTACACCAAACATTTAATTACACAATTGTTAACAGATTAGATAAAATATTAAAGTTCGCAAAACATAAATATATGAAATATTTTGCGTTAAAAGCTATCAAAAAGTTTTAATTTTATTGCCAAATATATACTTATGACTTTCGAAAATCTTAATTTATACTAAAATCAGATAAATACTTTAACTGCGATATTTTTATTAATGCATTTTATTGAGATAACAAGCTTATTTCTTATATATTTAATTGCGTAACCTTTTCCTACGGAGCGAAGTTGTGAAAGTCCCTTTCGGTAAAGTATATATAAGAAAAACTAAAAATTTTATGGATTAACTCGTATTTAAGTTTACTTAACGTCGTCATTTACGATACTAGTACTAATTTTACAGCGACAAAGTTTTAGGAAAATGTTGAGATAATAGGAATAAAGTACAAACAGGTGCCTATAACGGCTTCCTAAACTATTAGGAATGTTCAAAAGGCAAATTTATTACTTTAATAAGTATATAATATCCTGAAACTGAAAATTAAGGGCTTTACGAATCTAAAGGAACGCCTTTAAATAGCGGTAAAGGTCTTGAACTATATTATAGGCCCTAGCGGCCTAATACCAACACTATTAGCTTTTAAAGCGTAGCAACTCCTAACGAATTAATCTCCGCCATTGACAAGTACTTAAAAACGGGCTACAGTTTACGGAAAAGCATCAAAGGAATTACGAAAGAAATCAGTACGCCACTAAGTCAACGATGTCCATGACACTAGAAACCACCTTACGATTATCGACGTACATATTTTACCGTTATAGAGTGAAGCCCTCGCATGGCAGAATCCGGGAAGGTAAGAAGTCCTATATTGAACCTTAAATATCGTTCACTTTAAATTCATTGTTAAAACTATTAACGGCCTTATATCCTTTGGTATTACCATAGTTAAGCCTTATATTATGGTAACTAACGATAAAATCCCTTAAGTTGAACGACCAAGTTAATACGAATCTCCTCCTCCCATTGTCGATAAGCTGATTCAACGCCGCCTGTGCGGACAATCTCCAAAAAGGAGTAATATAAAAGAAAAATAATATATAAAGGGCTGTATTTACAATATTATTTATGTAAGTAAGAAATACAAAAATAACGAAGACTCAGTATTAGAGATTCGAGTATTAAACCTTATTAAAACTTCTGGTAAACCTTTTAAAAAGGAAACAAAGTTGAAATTAACGGCCTATTAACTTGAGGTGTAGTATAATTCGTATTAAAAGCTAACTTTCATTTTGAAGGCCTAGATAATACGATCTTTCAGTCGAGAATTATTTACGATGTTAAAGGTAAGATTATGGTCCGTCCGTACGAAAAATCACGCCTAATTATCCCAAGATACAGTGATAAAAGTAAAGATAAAATCCTTATATAGTCTCTAAAGATCTAAATTATTAGCTATCGTTTAATAGTCGCCCTCATATCAAGTTTTCTAGTTAAAACTAAAGATAAGTTTACACTTAACAAACGAGATATAACGTAAGTATTCATATAGTTAGTAATCGATTTATAGCGGATTGTTTTACATGAATAAAAATGGGGAACTACGTGTTATTCACCAGTTAAAAACGGTAATACAATATGATATATTATTATACGGATTAGCAGAAGTAAGCTTTGATTGGTTTTTAAATTCCTAATCGTACTTGATATTACGGTTAGCTATAAAACCTTTGATAGACGATCTGTATTTACTAGTAGCTTGAAACTAATATCTCGGTTTAGTAGGTATTTAAATTAATGATACCCCTTTCATTAAAAGGGCTGGTTTTATAGTGTTGAAATAAAAAGCGATTAAATACTTTAAGCTTTTAAACTAAAAGCCGGTCCCAACTTTAGCGAAGAGTAACCAATTTAAATTTAACGGGTTATTAATCCATATACTTGGTATTAATACCGGATTTAACTTTCGTCAAAAGGCTTAAGGCACTAACTTAACCACAATTGATAAGATTAAAGTAGTTGAAGTTTAACGGTACCAAAAGCAGTATATCCGCGGTAACTTTATTACCACTTTATATTAACCGAAGGCCTTTTAGGACTTATTCATCACCATATAAATACATAATTCAATAAATAAAGATTTGAACCGGCTAAATGAAATGTTTAATTAACAGATGCGAAACTTTGATCGAGGGATAAATATAGTTTCAATTCGTCAAAAGTTAATTTAATAATTATTACTAACAGGTCCTTCATAAATAACACCAACTTTACTTTACATATCAGCGTCCCAATTACCCTTATTAATGAATATAAGCGAGAAAAACAATTTAGCATTATCGATAACCTAATTTATCAAACCTTTATCAAATGTGAAAGGATTATATGAAACATGTTAGCTTTAGAGGTTTATAGTATAATAACGTTATGAAAAAGCATTCATAATATTACCAAGTAGTTAAAGATTCCTCCTATCCTAGTGGTAATTTATACCGATTCGAGGAGCTAATTTGAATGCCTTTGAATACTCGGAACCACCAGCGGAAAAGCCCTAATAATCAACATAATAGTACTTTGTAAAGATTACAAAGGCTAAGAGATCTGGGAGTTCCGATAAATTAATACAAATGATAATTCTGTCAACTTTATGACGAAGGCTTCACTAAACAAGGCTATAAAAAGTTTATAGATAGTAAAAGGAAAATTATATGTATCAAAGGCTATGTTAATATATCACCTGACAAAGCTGAGTTATATGGAGGTTAGGAATATGTTGAAAAACTGGAAAACTGTTAGAGGAATAATGATAGCGACTTATTTAACTTATATAGCTGAATTAAAAGCTTATATAAGTTTGTAGTAAAAGGAGTTTTCGTGGGAATTGATAAAGTCGAGCCTCGGAGCCGTAGATTAATCGACGGTAGTTGGAATTAATTTAAGTTTAAATAGATGTAATTGGATGTAATGGTTAATTAGAATTAACATAAGTCTAGATAATTAACCAGGTTTCAATTTATCACTTACCGGAAAAAATAGGTTAACCACACTGACGTGCGCATACAAACTAAAAAGTCGATAGTATTGTAATAGTAATAATTACAATACAGTAGGTCAATTTTACTTATAGTAAATTTGACTATAATGACTGCAAGTTTAGTGTATTGCTTTTTGTGAGGTTATTGTATTGGCTGTAAGTCAATTATAGTATGCGCCCACTTTACACTAGGGCACGGGCTAAGCAATTGGCTATATAAATTACTATGTAAACCAGCTAGCGATTTGACAAACCTAGAATAATACATCCACCACTCGACTACTGTGATACTACTGTTAATTCGACCAATCGAATCGATAATGTTGCAACGTCTAAAGACCTATTGATAGGTAAACCTTACCATCACTAATTAGAGTTTATTGGGTTAAGCACAAATTGGCTAAGTAGAAGAAGAAGTTACTTTCTAGTTACGTTTTGTGAAAGATTAAGGTAGAGGAAATATTTTTACGAAGACCCTTTATTGCTACGTTCGTTTTTACGACAGTAAGTGGAGAAGACTTTTAGGCTACGTCGGTTCTCTCAGCAGTTTAGAGGTAGCGACGGTATAGTTATCGAAAATACTAAGAAATCTTCACTAGAAATCATTTTTAAAAACCTCAAAATTAACTGTCAGAAGCCTCCGAATTCGGCAAGTTGGCAAACGGCTAAGTGAGTATTACTACGGGTGCTACTATCATAAGAAAAACGACTAAGTCCCACGGCCAAAACAACAAAAAATCTTCGCAATTTACCAACAACAACAACAAACGACCTTCTAGCTTACCCTCTACACCAAAACTTTGCCATTAATCTAATTTTTTTCACTCCCTCTACGCCACCTTAATCGTTAAGATCGCTACTTTGAGCGAAAATACCAATAAATACCAAGTCTCGTCAAGAAATCTATGTTTCGCGACCTCACACCAAGTCAATAAATCGCCAATTTCCTACGCTTTTAAGCCGTTCAATTCACTTTATGCCTCGCTACCAAGTCCTATATAAGCTCAATCGTTAACATAGATTCAAATCAGAAATATATAAAAAGTTTAAGGCTTTCGAAATAATCTTTACCAACCACTACAATGAATAGCTCTAGATTACGAATATTAACGAGACCTTAACTAAAGCCCATCTAATTAATTATATTAGCTAATACATTATTGAGGTGGAACTCGACAACAAACACGACTCCGGCGCTCGCACTTTCCAAGACTTCCGCGAATTCTTTAACCATTAAACTCTTAACATATAAAAGATAATCTAGTATACGGTTAAAGCCAAGATGAAAGAGGAGGTTACACGCTGTGGCATCTACATCCCAAAAAAAAACTCCACTAGACCTAACCGAAATCTTTTTGAAATTGGCTTACCGAAAAGATCTTTTTTAAACCCCTGATCCTCAAGATCTTTGAGTGAAAGATAAAGGTGTTACAAAACTACAACACCCTTATACACGCTTCAGGGAACCTCCTTTTTACCCTCAACTAAGTCAATTGTCTTGACTCACTAACGATAAGGAACTTATTAATCTACTTAACAGCTCAGCACTTTTATGGGATAACGCGAAGTACGCTCTTAACGGCAGCAAGGCACGTGAAACATCGGCCGCTTAAGCGGCCAGAGGAATTGACTTCGGCGCTTTACACTAGTCAATTCAGCAGGATTGCTAAGCCTTTCAAAATCTTTACGTCTCTTTTACCCCCAAACATTTTAACTCAAATCGCCAACCCCTCTAAGAGCCTTCCCATGGCAGGTTTTTCTATACGCGAAAACCAACTACATTTCCTACTATATGACTTTATCCCTCAGGCCAAATAACTAGCAATTACCCTTAACACCGTGCCTTAAAATCTCCAAAACTTAAACTACCAAGAAATACCAATAAAGACTGGAATATCTATTGCGACCTGATCCTAACACCTATTAACATGGTTAATATTAATTTCAAACTCCTCATAGATTTCGCCATGCTTCAAAACGATATAGAAAAGTATAACAGAAAGACTTATAAACTTCTCCACACGAAAATAATACCCTTCTTAAACATTTGCAAGTAAATAAAGGTTCTAACTCCTAGTTTTCACTCATTATTCCCCGGAATCCTTACAAGGTATGCTAGGGATTATTAACTACCCTTTATAACCAAAGTAACCACATTTCGCAAGATTTATAATTGTATAAAAAGCTACTACTAACACGACGTCCACCTTACGTAATATCACACAAATTAGGCTATCACGAGGTAGGCGACGATAATAGTCAAGGAAAAGGAGAAGGAAACACTAATATATATACTTAACTAGATAATTAACAAGTTGATACTACGTCAAAAAGTAATAGGGAAAGCACACACTAGCTAAGCCATACTTCGCGAACAGGTATGGGCAACAGTTACGGGTGTTAACGAGTTTAAATACGTCTTACAACGCCCAAATGCTACCTATAAAGGCTTTTTTAGCCAATTAAGTTTCTCGCTTACTACTATAATAACGCGTAAACCAAATTCTCTTAGTATATACCTTGAATCCCGCAACTTTCTTAACGTAAATAAAGAAAACTTATGTTAGTTGATTACATCGATCGTAAGTACAGCTAGAGACACCCTCAACGCCTAAAATCTGGCCCATCGACCACAAACTAAAAGCAACAGCTACGTTGGCTCCAATAGGGCTAATGTTTAAGCGGGCCTGATAACTGAACGCATTATCATTGCAATAGAGGCAAAAGATATTGAATTTATAGTAAATATAGCTATTGGTTAATGTAATGATCACACTAAATACCCGTGAGTAATTAGAAGATGTCAGGGGGTTTATGTTAGCAGTAAGGTAGCAGAGGTAACAAAGGTGCAATATCAAGAAGATGTTTGTTCGTGCTGTAGAATGATTACTAGCCTTTAGGCTATTCAAGTATATAGACTGAATACTTAGATTGACAACTGAAGAGCTATGAAGGAAATACTATCTATGTGGTAATGACCGTGTCTTTATATCCTATAGCCTTCATAACATCTTCAGTACTAGACTGCTGAAGTCGCTGGTCGCTTCCTACGGTCCTACGTAGTATCGACTGGACCTCTCTTCGGTCTTTGCGGTCCCAACCCTAATTCTGGGTCCTTATATAAGATATATCCCCGCTTGATGTGTTGGACATCAAGCTTCTGATGACGCAGCTAGCCGCTGACCTGTTCCATAGTCTGTAGTTGGTCCTTGGGTTATAACAGTTAACTCAGCACCCCTTGATCGAGAAAAACAATAAAAAAGTAATATACTACATCCAATACCCTACTATTTTTAAACAGAATAAATTTGATTAAATCGTAAAATTCGAAGGCGACAAGCCAATTAACGACAGAAATGCCCCCTAACAGATCAATTAGTATAAAAATATTGCTTCTAGTATGGCCCAGTCAATAGTCAACTACGTTTTCCTATTCTGTCTTGGTAACGAAGACCCTTGTATTTACCCTAACCAAGCCTTTAACCCCTTATGTACCTTTCATCTTCGCAATTGCTATACGGACCATACGTTTCAAGGTATTACGCCAGATACAGGGGTAGCAAATAACTTAACTGGAGGCTATTAGCAATACGTAACATTACGAAAGGAAAGTACCATAACTACTAAAATCAATCGTCACGATACTAGTAAAGTCAAAGTTGGCTTTGGACCAGGCGAAAAACTATTGTTACTAAGGATAAAGGTAATTCAAACTGTTATAAAAGCTATTATATTCCATATCCTGAAGTCGTCCACCTCCTTCTTTCTTTATTTCGATAACATGAAGACCATTGGCGTCAATATCTATGTTACCGTAAACGGACTAGTTAAAAGGGGCCAAATGTTTCCTCTCGCTTTTAAATTTGAGTATTTATTGTTTTATTTTAAAGGGCCTAAAATAGTGGTTAAATCTAACGGAGCTGGTTATATGTTAACTTCACTGGCGTTTTAACCACTCAACCGTTAATAAGCTATATAAAGTTCTGAAGTCCGTAAAGTATAAAGATGTAAAATAATTTACCCCCAATTCTATTAAAAAGCTTTGTCACTACTGCAAAATGTATACCCAAGCCCACCGAAAATTCAAGTTTATACTAAAGGACAATGGTGACTTTTACCAAGAGTTTCTTATTAATATATTTTACTTAAACAAGAAGCCCATTTTTCATATCATTAACTTTATAACCTCTTTTTATGAAGCCAAATTTATAAATTCCTGTTCGGCAAAAAATACGTAGGAAACACTAAAGACACCATAAATTAACACATATCAGGGTCCAGCTAATGTCGTCGTCCACGATACCGACACGAACTTTACAGTGGCGGAGTTTCAAAAAATACCAAGATAATAGGTATCTAGTATAAACAGGTGCCTATAAAAGCTCACTAAAGAATTAGGAAGATTAAAAGGGCATGTTCCCTACTTCTCCGAGCGTATAATATCCTTATGCTGGAAATTGCACGTTTTACGGATCCAGAGGCACGCCTTTAAATAGCGGTAAAGGGCCTAAACGATACTATAAGCCCTAAGGGCCTGGTACTAAAGCTGCTGATCTTTGAAGTATACCCACATCCAACGAGTAAATCTCCGCTATTGATAAGTACTCAAAAGCATGTTACAGCTTACGGCAAAGGTTTAAAGAAAATACAAAGGAAATCGGCACGGCGCCAGGTTAATAATACCTCTAACACCAGGAACGGCCTTATAATAATCGACGTATTTACTCTACCATTATAAAGTAAAGTTCTCGTATAGCTGGAGCCGGGTAAATGAAAGGGCTCATACAAAATCTTGAATATCGTAAACTTTAAAGTAATTGTTAAAACTGCCAACGTTTTTATATCTTTCTAAATAATCTAGGTTAAGCTTTATATTAGAGCTATTAAAAATAAAGACACTTAAACCAAGCGACCGAGCCAACATATACCTCCTCCATCCGTTATTGACAAACCGATAAAACTCTGCTAACGTAGACATCCCCCGAAATAAAGGAACATTAAAGTGGAGAAATACAAACCGGATCGCATTTATAATAATACTTATGTAAACAGGAAAAATGAAGATGACGAAAACTTAGCACGAAAGCTCCGAACATAAGGGATTATTAAAACCTCTGGCAAATCTTATAAGCAAAACGACAAAGTTGGGATGAATGGCCTACTCACTCGAAAACTTGTATAGTTTGTGCCGAAGACCGATTTTAACTTTTAACATTAAAATATAACCATCTTTAAGTCGAGGGTTATTTAAGAGGTTGAAGTAAAGACCACGGGGCGGCCGTACGAAAAGTCACGTCTAATCGCTTAAGGATACGACGATAAAGGCAAAACCTAAATCCTTAAGTAGTCGCCAACGATTCCAAAGATCAGTTAAAACTTGGTGATTGTTTTAGAAGCCAGTTTACCAGCTAAAACTAAAGGTAGGTTTACGCTTAATAGCCGCAAAATAACGAAAATATACACGCAATTAGCAACGGACCTATAACGGATTATACTATTAGAATTGATACAGGAACTATGTACTACCTACCCTTTAAGGACGGTAATATGATGTACCAAGCTACTATACGGATTAGTTAAAACAGGTGTCCATTGGTTCTTAACCTATTAATTACACTTTGAATTTCGACTAGGTGTAAATTCTTTAACATATAACTCGTATTTACTAATAAAGTAAAAGAATGACTTCGGCATAATGAGTATACAAACTAAAGATACCATTTCGTCGGAAAGGTTGGATTTATAGTATCAAAATAGCAGGAAATGAAGAACTCCAAGTTCTGGAATTCTAAGCTGGTGACGACGTTAAATGAGGGTAATTAACTTAACTTTAACGGATTGTTAATCCGTATATTTAATGTTAATGTTAGTCGCATTTTTCGCTAAACGGACCATGACACTAATGTGGCTACATTCGACAAGACTAACGCGGCTAAGGCCTAACAATACCTTAAATAACGTACCTGTAGTAACAATATTACCACTCTATGCCAACAGGAGGTATCGTACGACCTATCTAATACGATATAAGTATCAAAGCTAGCTAATGAAAACTTTAACCGGCTAAACAAAAGGCTTGAGAATCAAATACGGAATCTGAACCGAAAGATTAATATAGTTTCAATCGACTTGGCGAAGGCTAAATTAAACATCTTCACAAATAGGTCTTTTGTACAAAATACTGACCTATATTCATATGTCGGCTTTCTAATAACACTTGTTCACGAAAATAAATGGTGGAAATAATTTAATATTCTCGGTAGCCTAATTTACTGGACCTTTATCCAGTAACACAGGATTATACGAAACGTGCTGGTTTCGGAAGTTTACAGCATAATATCAAGCTTTAACTGAGGCAAAACACTATAAGAAACCCTTAACCTTATCAAAAAAAAAAAGCTAAAAATTTCTTCTATCCCAGTAATGATTTTTACCGACTCGAGGAGCCTATTCGAATACCTTTCAAAATTCGGCACTACCAGCTAAAAAAGGCTAAAAATTAACGTAGTAACACTCCGAAAAGCCTACAAAGAGAGGGAAATTAAAAAGACATAATAGATCAATGGCAAAGACAATACTGCTAATATCATAACAAAGGCGTCGTTCAATAATGCCTTGAAGAAGTTTGTAAATACAACAAGCTGTCTATACGTATCAAAGGCTACGTTAATAGGCCGCCCGGCAAGCTCAAATCACGTAGCGGCGGATAAGAATATGCTAATAAACTGGAAAATTGCCAAGAAAGTGGAGGAACTAACTATAACGACCTGTTTAATTATCACGGCTAAAGCAAAGGTTTACAAAGATTTATAGCGAAAGAACTTTTTATAAAAGTTGATAAAGTTGGACCTTGAAACCTTGGGGCACCTAACAGTAATTATTATTAATTTGAATACAAAAAGGTGAATTTTGATGCGGAGGGCAATTAAAATTAATAGGGGTCAGGCCAGTTAACGAGATCGTTGTTTAACGTTTACCAAAAAGGATAGATAAATCACACCAGCGTACGCGTACAAACTAAAAAGCTGCCAGTGGTCAATTAAAATTAACATAGGTCAGGCTAGTCAACGAGATCGCAGTTTAACGTTTACCGGAAAGGATTGGTTAACCACACTAGCGTACGTGTACAAACAAAAAAGCTGCCAGTGTTGGAATAATAGTATTTTTAATGTAATAAGTCAACTTTACTTACAGTAAAGTTAACTATATTAAACTGCAAGTTGAGTGTATTGTTTTTTGTTGGATTAATGTATTGTATGTAAGTTGAGTATAGTACGCCCCACTTTATACTAGGGTACGAGCTAAGCAATTAGCCCTACAAATTACGGTACAAACCGGCTAGCGGTCTAGAAACCCTCAAACAATACATCTACCACTTGACTACTGCAATACCACTGTTACTTCAACCAATCGAATCAACAACGTTGCAACGTCTATGGGTCTATTGATATGCAAGCTATACTAACAACTATTATCTTTGATTATGAAAGGTAAAATTAAAAATTCCTCTACTTGAAAGAGAAGGAAAATCATTAACTAACCTTAATTAGCTTATCAGTATTAATATCAACATTAAAGCTAAGGATTTTTATATCATCCAAGTAGACAAGAAAATGTGTACTGGTTTTAAAAATATGAAAAACAATAAGTTTAAGAATTATAACTGTAATCTTTAATTCAAGTAATAACAATTCCTTACCCAAGCTGAATGCAACCTTAGCTTCAACATCGTCTTAGTAATGAACTTCCGTAATAATACTACTTTTTCATCTCATCATAATTAATTTCAAGTAGCTTTTTATTTAGTATCTTAATTCCCCTGTATCCTGTATGATCCCTTAAAACTTAAACTTTAAGTCACAATTATAAATGGTAAATCAACATAAAGAACTGAAGATTTAATTGTTCCAATAATAATACATATTTTTATTCTTGGATGTAAGAGAATTTATAGTTAGTTTATGAATGATTTACTGAAAAACGGTATCTTTTCACTTCACAACATGCTTTAATACATTATTTCCATCGCACAATATATTTTTTACACTTATAATATGCGACTATTTCAAGTCAATCCTTCATTGAAGTCATATGGTATTGAATTTTTTATATGATATACTCTTCATAATTTTGAATTTTTGAAAATGATTTAACTAATAAGTTGATTTATCATTAATCTCATTTCTCTCATCGCTATTAAGAAAATAATTTTCATAGTCTCTGTATTCATTGAAACCTTATCTACATTACTAATTCATTTTCTAATCCATAATCTTTTAATCATATTTTAAATCATTGCATCTATTGTAATTATTGTTAATACAATATGTAGTAAAATAGTCTTATTTTTATAATTGCCTAAACTATTAGTTTTCGCAAATATTTTCATTAAATTTCGGGTACGTGTTATTACAGTCGTAGACGAGAACAATAACCTCCTTATGTAATATGGTTTATCCAGTATATTATTTCGTACTGATTTTTGATCAAGTAACAATTTGTGAAGCATTGAACTAAAGATATCGATCAATATTTCTTCTTTTTCAACTATCACCATTATTTAATGTATTAAAACGTAATTCACATGGTATTATATATAGTGGACGTTGCGCTTGAAACAACTATTTACTCTGTTATAAATTTCGTAAAAAGTGCGTTCTCTCACATAGAAGCTACAAATATAGTTTTTGTGTGTATCCAAGGAATGATTCTGGAAATAATACATAGAAACTTCAAGATAAAACCTACATTCATATTTAAATGTTTCATCATAGCATTTTTGTTGTATTAATTCTATTAAAAGAATAATCTTTATACTTCTTTATATTTCTTATTATAACTATTAATATTACATCAACTTCTTACGAAGTTTGTAATAAGTTTGAAATTAATATTTATTATTTGAATCAATTCAAAAAGTAAGTTAAGATAATTGTCATAGTAGTGATTAGTTTTTCTAACTATTAATTCAAGGCTCAGTCTTTCCGAATCTTAATAATTGGAGTAATTGTCTGTAGCTTAACCTAACATATAGAGTTCTAAAAATTGAACCGGGAATACGCTTCCATATATAGTCGTATCTTATATTTTATGATTTTGAAGTTATAATGATTTAATATATTCTAGGATTCTATAAAATCAAACTCGGCGCGCCTTTTTTATCTTTTTGACTTAAGTAATAACTCATTTTGCCTAATAGTCTTTTTCAATGAATTGTTTAAATTAAACAATATTAAGTCCTAAAATTACGTAAATAACAACTGTTACATGCGTTGGTTCTATTTCAAATATGTACTTAGACCAATACAGCTTAAGATTGGATTATCCAACAAATTAATAGGTTTCTACTTATAACTAAAGTGAGAAGAATTTTCACGTACAAAGTTAAAAGTTTAACCCATCTAATGATAAAGAAGTGGACCTCTAGAAAATATAAAAAACTTTAGCTATTACCAACTATGTTTTTATTTTTACCCCCAAGGTCTTAAAGACTTTAGGCTTAGGGTTCTTAAACTTAAGTTTTTTAGGGTTTTCTTTTCTATTTGTTCATTAGACGATGTGGTCTGTCAAATCATACGTAATCATGTCAAAGAAAAATATTTTTCTTCGAAGATATCTTTGCTTTTACTATTTATTCATCTCAATTTGAAAACAATATCTATATTTTCGTAGTCTATGTGCTAAAAAGGTTTCAAATTTTTGAGAAAACTTAAGCGCCTCGAATAAAACTTCAATTCATATTGAAATCAAAGATATATTAGTTAACATTACTCGTAAGATATTTTTTCAGTGAAGTTACGATCAGTATCTTAAACACAAAGCTCTTTAACGTATTAATTCATAAATATGGGTCTAAACGACTGAATTTCTCTCCCTCTTTTGTCGTCTGCATCTATTTTAGCGTCTGAACTGGTAATATTTTATCAATTTCCAGTGGATAAAAACACACAACGGTTTGTATGAAACGTGAATATTTATCACCACTTTAGAATTGATTCGTTTATCATTACTAAACTAGTTATTAAATAGGATTAGCGTGGGTTTTATTTGATATAATTTAGTGATCTGTCGTATATATTGAAGTAATAACCTTAACCTATGTGCAAAGAGAGTTAGAAGTATTGATTTCGTTAACCCAATTTGGAATAAAAACATTTCGATATTCAATATTCAAAACTCGTATTTGAAGATTGATTTAATAAATATTTATGAAGGTATTAATTGTGATAATATCAATACTTCTTTACACACCGTAGAAACTGAAATATTTCCAAAAATATTTCCTATTGACTAACATAAGGGCCGATATATTTTACAAGAGCTATTTACCAAAATCTTCATCGAACCTTGCAATAATACTTATTGTAAAAGAAAATCAGATTTTTTTTTACCTAGTTTAAATTTGCTTTACTTACCATAGAATATCAATTAGTATTGAAAGGTTATAAGACATTGCAACGAGTTTTCAATTTGAATCGTAATAGAAATCACAGTTAATATGGTAAAGGTTAGATAATGAATATAAAACACAAGTTAGGCAAACTGCTAGCCGGTCTGCATCCTGATAAGTATAGGCCAAAGCTTAATACAAGCATGATGATGAATGTGCACAAGAAAATTAACATGGTGTTATTGCAATTGACAATACTCCAACATTTTCGTTATTATCGTAAATTAAGATAATATTTATATAAATTGTATAGCATAGTTTATTACTGGAATGGTTTTGATTGCTATTGTTGGAATAGCAGTTAAATTCAGTACAGTCAAATCAACTTTACTTACAGTAAAGTTGATTATGCGTACTGCAAATTGACTGTAGTTTGTGGGATTTGAATACACTGCAATACAAGTGCAGTACAGTAGGTACCCACTTAAAAGTGGGACATATGCCAAAGCGTTTGGCCAGAAAAATTAGTGTACAGACCAGTTAGTGGTCTGCCAGACTAGGAACTTACAACTTAGACTTGCAACTAACGTCGATACAGCACCAGTTACTTCGACCAAAATTATTTGAATCGATTACGTTGCAACGATAAAGGCCTACCAATAGCTATTATTAAAATTCATTATCCTGATGCTTTTTGAAGTTAGGTTTCTTGTTCAATAATTTTGGTTTATATTAATCTTTTGGGCTTTAAAAATTGTTATCTTGAAGGAAACTAATGGTTTACTTTTGAAGGAGATATCAAAACGAGTAGTTCAAGCGCCAAACATAAATGTCTTAGTAGATGGACTTGTAACATCTGCTGAAAAATTATAAGTAGTATTACTCTTTTTAATTTTAATTTGTTTATGATTTTAAATGAACTTAAACAAAAATTAATATTCTTATGGATTGAGGAAAATTATATTCTATAGTTAGAAATTATCACACTTCATAGTGATCAAGTTTTCAAATGCTAAAATTGAATCAATTTTGCTAGGATTTCAAATTATTATTTCGTTTTATTGTTAAAAAACATCGCTACTTATAGACAGGAAGAATCCTTCCGTAATTATGTTATGGATTCAAGCTATTGGCATTGAGTTTATAGGTTACGTGAATATGAACTTAACGAGATATGCAGTACCCGGTCGGGGCCTAATCCTGGCGTGGTCGGCATATAGTACGTACGAGGGCATGTAACGGGCTGTATACTAACTATACCTATAAATCTGGTACGAAAGACTATTATAGACTTTTTGAATCTTCCGCCTATATCTTGATGGTAAATTCCGTTTGGCGCCTATTTGGTTTACTAATGTAGCTTAAACCATAATATATTATAGGAGGGTTTGATTTTTCACTTTTTCGAAGGAATATTATTTATACGAAATAAATCGAGGGAAAAAATTAAGTATTTTACGTTATATTTTAGTGTTATAAGGGAGGATAGACCGTCGGAGATTACTCAGGCTTCCACATTTATAGATATACCTCCTCCCCTTTCACAGCTGACGTAAACAGATATATCTCGTTGCCAAAATATTTTAAATTATATCTGGTTTATTATAAAGTAAAGAAAAAAACATAATTAATAAACTTTTACTTTCAACCTTATATCCAACTTCACTTAGGTCGTAACTAATATTCAATAACTTGAAGCTGACTTACCAATAATTCGTACTAGTTTTCCAACATTTCAAGGCAGCCAAGAACAATATAACTAACTATAATTCGATGGATCTACTTTTACGTAGGTGACGATACGTTGAACGATCGAATTTATACTGGAAACAGAAAAGTTATAAATCGGAAAAGGTCGCTATTCGTTTCTATACGTGTAAGGTTGTTATATGCCAACGATAAAGTCAACTATTACGATATATTATAAAACCGACGGATACAAGGGTATATACGATACAAGTCAGTTTTTTGACTATGTCAAGATGAACTTTAACGACCCTTATCGCGCGGACAAAGCCTTGGTAGAATTGGAGGAATTACGTATAAACGATAAAGACTTGTGAGTACCATTCGCTATTAGGTTCAAGACAATATTAATTTGAGTGGGCGGATTAAACTGTCTTTCGGCCGTTAATTGTGATTACCTGCCTTTTCACATATCCCCACGTATTCGCGTTAAATTCATTATAATAGGCGTTAACCGTATCGATTATATCGCGGCTTTGGCGAAGTAGTACGAGTTTGCCAACGAGTTAAAGTTTTTAAATTGAAATTAATGTTTCATCCGATAATTATTGGAATTTATATAGGTAAAACGGCCGGATGAAAATACGATGAAAATGAAAATCTATGATTTTGAAGTATTATTGTTAAATAATCGTGATAATCGCGACTATTAATCTAAGCAAATCCATTCGGTACATGTTTAGAGTTCTAAAAGTAGGGCGACGTAAATAACAGCCAAAAAACGCCGGGTAAAATAAATTACGAAGCGTTACCTATGTTATAGTTCAACGAACTATTACCAACGTGATCACGGTCCTCGCCAGTTTTTTCTTCCGACGTAGGTGTTATGATCCAAGAACATCGGAGGGTCAGAAAACAGGCCAGTATGGGGCTAAGCCACTAAGAACCTGATGTCCAACACATCAGGTGGGGATATCTCTTAAGTCAGCAACCTTAGGGTTAGGGTTACGCACTAAGGATCATTGAGATCATGTTTCGATCCAACATGATCCAGCACTGAAGGCGTATGAAGGATTAAGGATATAAGGACACGGTCAGCACCACATAGATAGTATTTCTTTCATAGCTCTTCAGTTGTCAATCTAAGTATTCAGTCTCAGTATATTCTGAATAGCCCCACGGCTTTTGATCATTACTTTCACGGTTGCGATATTGTTCACTCAATACCTCTGCTACCTTCTTGATAACATAAACCCTCTGATACCTTCTATATACTCAAGGGTATTTAGTGTGATCATTACAGTAGGTATATATAATCCAAATCGAAAAGGTAAATAAAAGTTCTGTATTAACGATAACGAGGAAAGTTAGGGTTTCGTTTAAAAATTGCGTAGAATTAACGGCGTCATGATAAAATCGAGTACAAATCAGTTTAATTTCATTCAAATACATATAAACGATGATTCATTAGTTATCTTAATACTTTTTAATAATTTCTTTTTTCAACATTGAAGTCGATTTTCATTGTAATTATTATTATGTTATAAGCGAGGCTTTAAGACGATTGTTAAGGTTAGAGTAAATTCGACTATTATATCGTCAAAATTTAGGAACGATATTAGGATTACGGTAAAATATGCGCATTGCCTAAATATCCAAGTTTCATAAAAATATTAATAAATCAGCGAACCTGTTGGTGGTACTTTAAACGTTGTAACGTTGTGGATTCAATTGGTCGAATTAACAGTAGTATCTCGTGATCAAGTGGTGAATATATCATTTTAGGTTTAGGAGACCGCAAGCCCGTCTGCACAGTCATTTGTATTACTAATTGCTTGGCTTATGCCCTAGTGTAAAGTTGGACTATACAATATTCGACTTGCAATAAAGTACAGTGGGCTCGTACAAAACAATACAATTAACTTGTAATTAGTATAGTCAACTTTACTATAAATAAAGTTAATATATTATATTGCAAATACTACTTTTTTAACACTATCGGCTTTTTAATTTGTGCGCGTACGCTAATGTGGTCGAAATTTGTTTTCGGTTAGCGCTAAGCTATAACTTCGTTAACTGACCAGTCCCTCGTTGATTTTAATCAACTTTCATATCGGATTACATCCAATTGTATGCAAATTGACCCCGATTATAATTAATTGCCCCATGGCTTTTAGATCTGACTTTATCGACTTTCATTAAAAGTTTTTTTTGCTATAGGCCTTTGTAAACTTTAACTTTAGCCGTGTAAATAAAATAAGTTACTATTATTGATCCCCTAACACTCTTTTCGTTTTCAAATACATCCTTTATTATTTTTACATAATCTAGGTGTTTTGGACAGTCTATTAGCGTAGCTATTAATGCGTATAGTTAGTCTATTATTGTCCATAAACGTTTTCAAGGTCTTGTTTGGCAATATCATTATTATAGCATTAGTTTGAATATCTTTTTTATTAATTTATCGGAACTTTCTAATCTACCCCCTTTTCCAGGCTTTTTGGAGTATCATTGCGTTAATTATTAGGCGAGTTTCGCTTATGGTTCCAATTTTCGAAAAGTATTCGAATAGGATTTTCGAGTTGATATAAATTACTACTGGCTTAAAAGAAAGTCTTAGCTGTCTAATGATACTTTTAAGTGTTTTTACAGTGTTATGCCTATGTCAAACCATGCCATTATACCGTAAACCATTAAATTTAACGTGCCTTGTATAATATTTTTACATTCAATAAAAATTTAGTAAATTAGGCTGTATATAACATTAGAATGGTTTTTCCGCCTGTTTTTTTTTTTTTTTTTTTTTTTTACGAGGGTTATGCAAAAGCCGATTTGTAAAGATAAGTTGGTTATATTTACAAAAGAATTATTTGTAAAGACTATTCATTTAGCTTTTCAAAGTCGATTAAGACTATATTAATCCCTCGATCCAGATTTCGCATTCATTACTTAATTCTTCTGTTAAGCCGGTGAAAGTTATTACCTATTAGCTTTTATATTTATTCTGGGATAGAAAGGTCATAAGAGGCCTTCGGTTAGTATAAAGTGGTAATATAGTTGTATGAGCTGCGTTGTTTTAGTTACCATTGGGCTTAAGCTAAATTAGTCTTTTCGATTACAGCCAAATTAATACCCTGGCCATTCTGGCGGAAATTAAGGCTGGTATGAACACCAAGTATATGGATTGACGATCCGTTAAAGTTAAGTTGATTGCCCTCCGCTAATGTCGTAACCGGCTTGTAATTCCAAAATTTAGAGTCATTAATCGACTGTTATTCCAATATCATAGATCTTGCCGTTTTAACGAAGAGGATATCTTCAATTCATATACTTATCAGGCCGAAGTCTTTTTCTTACGTTGCTAGCATATACGGGTAATATATTAAAGACTTTATACCTAGCCGTGATTTAAAGTACTATTAGTAAATCAATATCCAATAAATGCCTGTTTTACCTAGTCTATGCAGTAGCTTAATATATTGTATTACTATCTCTAAAGGATACATAGCTCGTAGTTCTTGTACCAACTTTAGTACTATAATCTGTTGTAAATTCGTTGTTAACTACATATAAGCTTACGTTATATTACGGCCATTAAGTGTAAACTTGCCCTTAATTTTGGTTAGCAAACCTTTTATTAAAACGACCAATAGGTATTAATCAATCTTTTAAATCGTTGGCAACAACGTAAGGATCAAGGTTTTTCCTTTATCATCTTTTCATGAAGCAATTGAACGTAACTTTTCGTACGGACGCCACGTTGTTGCTCTTAACCTCATGAATAATCCTCGACTTGAACATCAAAATATTCGAGTCTTAAAGGTTTAAATTGGCCTTCGACGCGAATTGTACAACTCTTCGATTTAATAAGCCGTTAATCTCAACTCTATCGCTTTTTAAAAGGGTTTATCGAAAGTTTTGATAATACCTTACATCTGAAGCTTTAATACCAAATATTTGTTATCTTTTTCTTACTTGTTTATCCAAGTAGTATTATAAAAACATCCTAATATATATTCCTTCTCTTCGATGTTCTTCTTTTTAATGATGGTTAGTGCTGCCAGCGTTTGACAGACTTGTTAATACTGGGTAAAAACGGTTTGTATTAGTTTGGTCGTTTATCTTCAGAATCTTTATTATTAGTAACTCTAATATAATGTTTAATCAGGGTTATACGAAACATTATAAAAACGTTAGCAGTTTCCATAATTACTTTGAAGTCGGAAATACTTAAGATATTATCTAAGCCCTTTCATTTACCTGGCTTCCGTTATACGAGTATTTCGCTTTATAACGGTAAAACCTGTATGTCGATCATTATAAGGCCGTGTTCGGTGTTAAGTGCATTATTAAACTGGCGGTGTACCAATTCCTTCCGTAGTTCCATGAGTACTTTATTGTAGGCTACCTCTCGTTTTCTGGTATTGACAGATAATATAAATTTACTTGTTAGGTGTGGGTACGCTCCGAAAAACAGTAGCATCGACACTAGACCGTTAGGGCACACATTAAAGTTTAGGCCTTTTACCGCTATTTAAAAGCGTGCCTCCGGATCTATAAAGCGTTTCATTTCCAACATAAAGATGTTATAAGTTCGGCGAAGTAAAGCGTATGCTATCTTAACCTTTCTAATACTTTAGTAGGCCTTTACAAACACTTGTCTATATTGGATATTCGTTGTCTTGGCAATTTCCTTAAATTCCACCGTTGTAAAGGTAGTACCAATATTATAAACGATGACGTTAAATAAGCTTTGGTACGTATTAATCTCAAATAATTTCAGTATTTTCCACTTATCTTTTGCTGAAAGAGACTTTTAAAAGTTGGCATTGTGAAAAATTGTTGCGAAGTCAACCACGTACAAAAAAGGCTTAGTATTAAAATAAAAATATGACAAAAAACCTCGTAATAAAAGTCCTTATAGTTTTTTTAATATAAACTTAAATTGTGATGGTGTTTAGGTATACGTTTGATAATGGTAATCAAGCTTTTCGATAGCTTTTGGAGTTAATTATTCTATATTTTTATGCCTTACGTACTGTAAAACTTTATATAACCCGTAAATGGCCGGGTAGTTCAAGCGCTGGTATAATCAACGTATTTCTAGTTTTATTAAGTTTAACACCATTCCTTTTGGGTCCCAAAAATAAAATTATAAATGCCATTACTTGAAGGCGAGGGAAAAACTTTAACCATTTTTAACCAGCTCGTCAGCGTTGGTATTAATGTTAACATCGAGATTTTTTATATACTCTAAATAAAGAAGGAAGGAGGTAAGTAACTTGAGGATATAAAATGCAATCGACTTTATAATAGTTTGAATTACCATTATCACTAATAAAGATAGTTATTCGCTTGGTCTAAAGTTAACTTTAGCTTTGTTAGTATAGTAATAATTGATTTTAGTAGCCGTAGTGTTTTCTTTCCATAGTGCCACGCACTGCAAATAACCTCTTGTCGAGTACCATATTGCCTCTATGTCTGAAATAATTCCTTGAAACGTGGGATCTATATAACAATCGCGAAAATTAAAGATGTATAAGGGGTTATGTGTTTAATTAAGGTAAAGGCAAGGGTCTTTACCACTTAGGCGGTATAAGAAGACGTAGTCGACTAGTTATTGGACCTAGTTAGGAGCAGTATTTTCATATTACTTAATTTTCTTAGGTGTTGGAAGGTCTTAGATCGTTGCAACGTTTTCGATTCGAATCGTGGTCGAAGTAACAGTAGTATTGCATTGGTTAGGTAGTGGATGTATGGTTCTAGGTTTGGAAGACCGCTAGCTGGTCTGCATTATAATTTGTATGGCCAATTACTTGGCACGTACCCTAGTGTTATGTGCAGAGTACTGCAGTCGACTTACACCTAATGCGGTAAGTCTGCACAAAGCAATAAACTTGCAGTACAGTCTACTTTACTGTAAATAAAGTTCATCTACTGCACTGTATGTAATACTATTCCAACATTAGGGGTATTATCACCGGTAATTTTGTCGTTGCCTTCGAAGTCTACAATTTAATCTAAGTAGTCTCATTTAGAAGTGGTAGATTATTATATATTATATATTACGGTTTTATTATTTCGATCGGCGGGGCGGTATCGAGTTTACCAATAGCTAGACTTGTTACAGATTTAATATTTTTTGCTATTATTACAACGATATTGCTTACGGTCAATAATTTCGTTTTCATCTTAGCTCCAATTAGCACCAATATGGTTACTGCCTTTAGTCTGTGGTTAATAGGCCAAACCTTGGGTGATAAAGGCGTTAGTTACCGTATTTACAATCAACGTAATTAAATATAGTAAGGTCTTTTTTATTCACGTTAAGGAATTTACCATCTTAAGGGTATATATTAAGTGAGTTTGCTATATGCGTTATCTCAGTTGTAAGCGAGAAATGCAACTGGCTAAAAAAGCCTTCCTAAGTAGTGTTTAGGTATTGAAAAGCGTATTCGAACTCGTTAACGCCTTTAATTACTACCCGTACCTGTTTGCGAATTATGGTTTCGCTAACATGGGCTTTTCCTATTACTTTCTGACATAACATTTACATATTAAATATATCATTAAGTATATTTCTTAGTTTTTTTTTTTTCATTCTCGTGGTTTAACAAGGAGTAGTCTAGTTTATATAGTATTCGATGAAATAAACGTCGTGTTTAAATTGCCTGTTTATATTATTATAAATTTCACGAAATATAATTACTTGGATTATCAAGGTCAGGTAATAGTTTTTGGCGTACCTGATAAGGATCTAGGGAAATATTAAGTGAAAACTAGAGGGAGAGACCTTTATTTACTTATAAATATTGAGAAAGGGTATTATCTTCTTATCAAAAAGGTTATAGGTCTCTCAGTTTTACTTTTCTATATCATTTAAAATCTTGGCGAAGTCTGTAAAAAGCTTTTAATACATGTTGATTATTTTGATAGGTTTTGGGGGCAGGTCAGGATAGTTATCACAGTCTTTATTTGTGGTATTTCCGAGAAGTTTAAGTCTTGGAGCCTCCGAAACACGGTTTTAATGGTAATTACTAGTTGCCTGGCCAGAGGGGTAAAGTCCTATAATAGGACCTATAGTGGGATTTCGCGAGTAGACAAATCTATCATAAAAAGGCTTTTAAAGGACTTGGTTATTTTAATTAACGTGTTAAAGAGAAAAAATAACTTACAGGTTTTGATAAAATTTACGATATTATTCGATTAACTGGTGTAAAACGTTAACGTTAATGCCTCTAGCCGCGTTAATGGCTGCTGTTTTACATGCTTTACCGCTGCTAAAAGCGCACAATGCGTTATTACGTTGAGGTGTGAGGCTGATAAATAGGTTAATCGTTTTTTTATCATTAGCAAATAAAAAAGCTTAATTTATTTGGGGATAAAAGAAAGGTTCCTGGAAACGTGTATAAGGACGTTGAAGTTTTTAACACCTTTACCTTTCCTTTAGAAGTTTTGAGAATTAGAATCTTAAAGGGAGTCTTTTTATTAAGCCAGCTTAAAAAAGGTTGTGGTTAATCCTAGTAACGTTTTCTTTAAGGTATAAATGTTACAAAGAATAACCTTTTTCTTTAACTTAACCTTAACGGTACGTTAGATTATTTTCTATATATTAGGCTTCGATTAGTTAAAAAACTTATAGAAATCATAAAAGGAATGGATGCTCTGGTTGTAATTTTCGCTCAGGTTTGCGTCGAGGAAATACTAGTTTACTTAGTTGGTAAAGTAAGCTTTAGGTAAGGTTTTATTAGTATCCATAATTTAAAGCTATTCATCGTAATATTTAACGAATACTATTCTGAGGTTTTTAATTGTTTTTTTCTAAGCGGGGTCGGTAATAGCCTAAAAGTAAACACTTACGGTAGCCATCTTGATATTTTGGCCTATATAGGACTTGGTGGGGTAGAGACTTAATGATATGGGGTGTGGAGACTTGGTGTTTTGGCGTAAAGTCACGTAGGAGTTTGGTGACTTGGCATTGGGTCGCGCGATGTATTTTTCTAGGCGTGACTTGGCGTTTTTTAGTTTTTTTCGCTCAAAATATCGAACTTAACGATGAAATTAGCGTAGGGTAGGTAAAAGGATTAAAATAAGAGTAAAGGTTTGGTATAAAGGGTATGGTTAGGGGTCGTTATTAGTATATGTTAAAGGTTATTTATTGTTTTGGCCGTGTGAGTTAGTCTTTCTTCTTATAGTAATAGTACTTGCAGTAGTATCAACTTAGCTGTTTGCTAACTTGCCAAACTTGAAGACTTCAAACAGTTAATCTCAACGTCTTGAAACAAGATCCGTAAAGAATTCTTAGTATTTTTAATGGAAATACCGTTGCTACCTTTAAGTTGCTTTAAAAACCGAGGTAGCTTAAAAGTCTTTTTTACTTACTGCCGTAAAATCTGATGCAGTATTAGAGGCCCTTTACAATAATCTTTCTTCTACCTTGGTTTTTTACAAAGGGTAACCGGAAAATAGTTTTTTCTTCTACTTGACTTATCTGTCTTTAACCTAATAAGTACCAATTAGTGTGGGTAGAGCCTTGGACGGTACAACATTGTTGATTAGATTGGTCTATGTAACAGTAATATTGCGTGGTTAAGTGGTATATATATTGTTCTAGGTTTGGCAAACCGATAGCCGGTTTGTATAGTAATTTGTATGGATAATTGCTTGATTTGCGCTCTAGAGTCAAGTGGGGCTATACTGAACTTAACTTGCAGTCAATGATAATAGGCCCGTGCAAAACAATACACTCAACTTGTATTCAGTATAGTAAACTTTACTTTAAGTAAAGTTGACCTATATCACTACAATTACTACTATTTTAATAAAATCCGATATTAATATATATTATTCCTGGAATAACGCGGGATATAATTTTTTAACCATTTTAAATACAATATGAACCAATGATATTAAACGTTAACAATAATCACTTAATGGTTTATAATCAACGAAAATTAATTATCGATATAGTAATATCACAGCTTTAGGTAGAGGATATATAGTGCATTATAAGATCAGTTTTTATCAATTCAACAATCCTATTTCAATAGATAATATACTGTATGTTGGATTAGTCGTAATTAACTTTTTTTATAAGTTTTCTTAATATAATGCGAATCTTGTAATCGACGACATCGATTATCTCCGAAATGGAAAAGAATTAGTTACATTTTTTACCTGAATTGGTAGAGTTTCGCGACCTATTCAATAAAGGAAAGGCGATAATCTTACTCCTATATAAGGGAATTCGACTACTATATTTATATTAAATCGAACGAAAATAGATTTTTACCGTAAAGACTGTAAGAACCACTACACTCGATACTATAGAATTATTTTTCTAAATTTAAACATTTCTCTGGGAATTTAATAAATAAGTGTTAGTTTTATGCGAATTCGTTTTCGATCGCAGCGTTAATATTGTAAATTACCAAGTCGAAGGCAAAATAACGATTTTATATTAATTACTGGGTATTAAATAAAATTACTGAGTGAAATTATTTTTCTCTACCTTTAATTAAAAAAATCATATGCGTATTGCCGAAATCGACGAAATTTACGAAATTATATATTTCAACTATCTTTTACTGTATATGAGTCATAGCCAGATAAAAATAATCAAAGGCCTTTCGTGTGCGTTTCGGATTCTTTAAGTAATTAGTTACTCCCTTTAAATTGACGGTAACATGAGCGACGTTTTAGCGATATATCAATTATATAATAGCGAATGGTTTAGATAATTTTGTTATAACTTACCTAAATATCTTTTGAATTTTTACCTCCAGTATTCAATAAGACTTTATAACGAAAGTTTGCGTGATATTGAAATGCCTTCGTAATACCGGGTTAAACCTAAATCTAAGAAAATATAATTTTGAGGTCAAAAAGATAAAATACTTTGCTTTTATCGTAACGATTGATATAGGTATCCGGCTCGACCCAGAAAAATTCCGGGTTATACGTTATTAAAAGTCTATACATACTATTTGAAAAGTCCGAATTTTTTTCAGTTTTGTAAAATTTTATAAAAACTTTATTAATTTTTCATTTCCATTTTACAGATTATCTCGTTTAACTTACGAAACTGCAAATTCGTCAAACCAGAATGAATAAGGATAATATATATTTTAAAAGTCCAAAATACATTTTTACCGCCCCTATTTTAATTTATTAGGATCTAAATCAGCTATTGGTAATAAAAGAAAATTATACGAAAACGACGTTAAGAGGGTGCTTATCGAAGAAAAACGATAATAATATCCTAAAGCTAGTAACATATTCTTCCGTACTATTAACAGACGCAAAAAGTAACTATACTCTCTACGATAAAAAGATTTTCACGGTAGTATCCTGTTTAAAAGCGTAGTCTTTATAATTACGTAAAATTCGCACCACTTTTACGATTTTGATGGATTATGAGGGATTAAAGTATTTCTTTCGTCACGTTTAATATCGAAACGTAAAGTTTAATGGGCCGAAGTTTTTTCGCTTTTTTAATACCATTTACGTTACTAGCCCACGGCCTAAAGCGCCTGTTAGGATACATTAACTCACAAAAAACAAGATGAACCCGAAGCTGAGAAACTCTCCGCGCTAGTCGTTTAGCCCATTTTAATTACTGTGTTAAATATAATAATTATAAACTTATATATGGTAAAAACGTATATTATGGCGGGGTACAAGGAAAGAATCATTTAAATAAAAGTTTAGCTGTTAAAAAGCGATAACATAGACCCTAAGGAAAACTCAGAGGATTCCGAGGCTTTGGCGTTAACGAAATCGCATCGTGCCTAGCCCTCATCCACGTCGTCGACTATAACAACGCCGGGTGATATTGGGTCCTTAGCGATTATCATATTACCATAAACCTGGCCCGCACTAAACCCGTTAATTTCGGTAACATCGAATAATTACTTTATTTTCAGGCTTGTTACCCTTACAAAGTTATAAAATTAAAAAGTGGTAAATGACCCGTTATACGTAATTGGTTTACTGACGGTTACCAAAAGCGTTAAACGTTGTCCTATGAAGTTAAAATACTCCGTATAAATTGCAAATTATAAAATTAACCTATGGTTCGTTACATTATTATAACAGATTATAATTACTGAATAGGAAACTATTGATAACTAAAATATAATAATATGCTTACGACTTACCTATTATTAGTTATTCCGCTAAAAACGTTTTATTTCGAATCTTTTAATGAGATTACGATTAAGAAAATATAGTTTGTAATATTCGATATATAAGTCTAATATATACGCAATATAAGGGTAAAAAGTCTTAAAGTACCTATGATAAAGCCTTCTTTAACCCCGCCTCATTTTAAATTAATATTAATTTTATGTTTCCGTCCATTTTATAGTCTATTTACCCATTATCGACAACGATAGTTGGTATTTACTGGTTTCTACAAATCGCTTATCCAAATTTATCTAATTCAAAATTATATAGTTTATAATCGTTGAATCATATATGAAACGCTTTCTCAATATATAATATCGATGTTATTAGTTTTAGGCTTTTATTATTATCTATTTAAATTCGGATGAGGTAAATGTATTTTAAACAACTTTTATCGATAGCCTAGAACCTATAAATAAATAACTGTTTATTATGAGTATATACAAAGTTCAAAAATACATACGAATCGTCGTTGTCTTTGTGTAATAGAATTCGACATCATATTTCCCCGTTGATTAATTTATATGAAACAACCGGAAGATAATGGTTACCGAATTTGATATATATTAACTGGTTAATCAATACTAAATACCTCTCATACTTAAAGTAGATAGGGACATAAAGCTATCCACAAATTCGGCAAAATAAACCTTCGCCTTTTCAATAAATTTGTGAAAAGACGTAAAGCTAACTAAATGGGAAATAATATATATTGAATAGTAAATAAAGATAGTAACAAACCGTTGACGACGTTCGATAAAACTGTATGAAATAGTTAATTAAGTTTAGCTTAATTTATTTAATATCAAAACTGATCACCTGAAAACAAGAATTGAATGGCTATATATTTAATATCGAGTCGTCAACATTTTAAACTTGTCAAATATTATTTTAAATATTCCTAGACAATATTTCATATTTTATAGAAATTTCATTAAATTTGTGGCTACGAACACCCTTTTTCCAAAAATTGTATCCGATATTCGTCCGGAACTAGTCCTTGTTATTCATAATAAAGGGGAATTATATACAAAGAATTTAAAGTTTTGGATATTTTTATTCCAAAAGCGAAGCAGAGTGATATCCTTTATATATTGATAAATTAGAAGTGTTATAATAAACCGGAATACAAGTTATTAAGAAAACCATCAATATTCGGTGTCTTTAGATAAATTCGAAATGGAATTAGAGGACGTCTGATCTTATAATAGCCTGATATTTCGACGCCAACATTGTATACGTCTCAAGTAACTTACTTTAAACAAATCGCCTCCATTTCGGTGAAAGTATAATATTGATACAAAGTGTAAAGTCTATGGCTATTATAGTGCAATACTATATATAAAGCGGGGTATATGTTACCCGACTTTTTCGGATAAATATCTAACTGTAAAGCGACTTTTTTTTTTTGCGAATTATTAAGTTTTATTTACTAAATATTATTGTTTTTATCTGTGTCTTCCGAATAATTGCGTCTTTAATGTTAAAAACCCTATTAAGATTAACCTTGGATATTAAGAAAATCCGGTAAGGACGGATGGCGTAAATCGAGGCAAGTATTAGGTAACGCCGATAAAGGTAGTTAACGAGGGGCGAGGCGGATATTATACGAAGGTGAATATAACAGGTAACGTTAAACGGGGCGAATACTAGGTAAAGACGACTACGGAAGATAAAGCGAGATATAGCGGGGAAAGCGACCTTTTAGGATAAATATAAAAAACTATAATATATTTGTCCGTGCGTGAGCAACATGATTGGTGTGTGTACAATCGCTATCTCGTTTACAATCGACTCGGTTAACTCGCTTTTAATCAAAGTTGTTAAATAAGATACGGGTAAATGAAGTGATTTTATGGTTCAATTATAAATATCATTTTTCTATGTTTTATAAACTATAGCCTATATTCATTATTATAAATACAACTTATATAATTATAATATTTTAACTATTCGGATTGAATTTACCCAGATATATACGACGATATTAAAAGAACCCGGGATAAAGATATGTTGTACTAATAATATATTAATTGATGGAATTATTTTTTAATAAATAGACGAAACAGTTTATAACGACGGAGGATTGAAAAAAATAACAGGCCTAGAAGGAGAAGACTACGAAGACGTATAATTAAAATTATAGCAACTTATATGACTATAACGATAGGAACGCCCTAAGTTCGGGCGATATAGCGGAACCGAGAAAACAAATTAACTAATTCGGTAAAAAAAAAAAGGTGAAAACGGCCTTAGATCCTAAGACATTACCTTACCGCTTACGGGCGAGATATAAAATATAATTACCGTTTTCGAAAGAGACGACTAATTGCTTAGTGGTACGCGTAAACTAGTCGAAGCTATAAATAAGTTTATTTTCTTAATATATTATAAAAAGAGATTTATTAACGGTCGTGTCTTCTATAAGATTAATGTTCTAGGCTTACTTCATTTCACACCTTCTGAAAAGATTTAAATATTTAGGCACGGTGAACGCAGATATAAATAAGGGATATTTAAAAGTTGAAAAGGCGATGAATATAAGATATTTAAATATATTTTACTCATAATGAAAGAAATTTACTCTCGTTTTCGCGATCGTTAAGTATAGAAAGGTAGCTTATAACGTGAAATAGCTATAAGATATAGTTAACTGCAGGGTACTTAAATATGAAAGAGCGATATACTTTACGAAAAGGCTAATTATCGTTACTAAGAGCGTTCATAAGAATATAACCTAGGCAAAAACCGTCATAATTATTAGTTATATCGATAGAGAAAATTAATAAAATGCGAAACTTTAAAGGGTAAATAATGATTTAAGAGAATCGAAAAAAAAGTTATAAATAAGGTTATTATAAAAGTTGCGATATAAACGGATGACATAGGGGGAGGATTAGTAAAGTGGAAAGGGAGAAAAAAAAGGTTTTAAGGGTTACGGTAAAGGCCGTATTTATAGGTATAGGCGGACGGTAATCGACAGGGGTTATACGTTATGCGACACGTTAAAGAACGCATTATACGACGTCGGCGGCCAGGGGCCAAAACGTCTGATATATTATATGATATGTTACAAGGACGCGTTATATGATGCTGGTATCTCAGGGTAAACCGGCCGATATATTATATGATACGGTAAAGGGGCGCGTTATTCCACGTTAACGGCTAATGGTTAAACTGGTTAATACGTTATACGATACGTGAAGGGGGCGCGTTATATGGCGCTGGTGGCTTAAAGTTAAACAAGCTTGTATATTATACGACATGTTAAAAGGTACGTTATAGGCTCACACCCAGCTCGCGCCCAGCCCGCGTATTAAGCGGGTATGGCCCGCGCCCTACATTTAGCCAACGGGTTGCTAGGGCTCTTAAAACTTTTAATAAAAAGGGGGGCATTTTATAAACTTGGGTTATTAGCTATACAATGACTATACCTATAAGTCCTGCAAGATAAACTACTGTAACCTCTTTTAGTCTTCCGCCTATACCTCAATAGTAAACTATATTTGACACCTATTTGTCTTACTATGTTAGTTTGGATCATAACATATTGAACTTATTTAGAGTGTTTAATACATTATAAGTTTCCTTATAAAATTTTTCAAAATGATATCAATAAAGTTGGTTATGCAGGCGCATTAATAGAATTTTTTAGATTAAGCTAATAGTAAGTGCGTGATATAGAAACCATTGAAAAGTAGTTTGCATTTGCAAAGAAAGATAAAAACCTATAGATAATATTCCTACAACAATATTTGGTTTAGCTGAAAGTTAGGTTTACTACCATTAAAAACGTTATTGACCGCACCCATATATCAAAAAAAAAAAAAAAAAGCATGTTTAACCGCCAAAAAGTTTTGTACCAGAGACCACATATCGAAGCGTTAAATCGTTGGATATTTCTTTATTAAAGAAATTTTTAAGCGTATAATTCCAGTAAAACATCTGGGAAAGTACTTTAAACCATTGTTAATAATGTGAAAATGTGTTAATGATTGTTATATATGTGTGTGTGTGTGTATGTAAAGAAACCAAGCTAAATCTGTCCCTTAAGACGTCCAGATACTGTTTATTATCTTTAATGAAGAGAAAGAGAAAGAAACCTCTGCTAAAAGACTATTACAGGCTACAAAGAGAGACTGGTCCGGTCACGTGATAGAATGAATCAGAGTATAGTAGGATTATGACAACCACAAGAGTTAGATCCTTGATAACTACTAGCCTAGGCACGAGCCTGTGATATTACTCCCGGCGTATCTCTTTTTTCGTAACCCCCTCAACCTGATTTTAATTTAAACCCGTTAGCTATTTTAACCAACGACGGTTAATCCGCTTAAAACCGCTGATTAACACACGTAAACCAACTTTCCTACTGTTATCATCAATAATTTTAAACAACGTGGGTTAACTCTTTACTATTACTACCTTAACCTATATATATTAACTTGTATATTGCCATTACGGGTTATTTGAACCAACAAGGGTTAGTTAGTTTACTATTTTCACTTAACTAACGTGGTTCAACTTCTTCTCAATTATTACTAACCAAAATGAGTTAATTTATTCACTGTTACCATGGATTCACGTGGATCAACTTATTTATTACTTAGAAATCGGCAAAGTAAATGGAGAAAGTAAAATTAAATGAATTTCTTTGGGGAGTTAGGCGAAAAGGACTGTAGTTATCTTCAATATATCTAAAACGGGATGAGAGGGAGTCAAGGGCAGCGATATTTAAAAAAATCGAAAGCGGTTCCTAAGTCGGGAATAAATAACCTAAAAATTTGACTAAAACCTATCAATTGAAAGAGTTGCTAATACGGGGGCGGTAAATTTAAGGCTTGTTAAGGGTTAGTAAAATGCCTTCGATGTTGAATTCGGATTTGATTTCACTATTTTTACCAATAAAATAGAGAACGTATAGTTAGTAGTCACGAATTCATTATTTTGGTAGCGGGTTGAAAGCGGTTCGGATAAGCTATTCAATAAGATATTCAGGGTATTTTTCACCCGGAACATTAAGTTGAATGAAGTTGTATTCAATGATATATGCAATATGATATTGGTTGTAAAGTTAGTTCAATTCTTTGAAAAAGTAGTCCGGTTCATTTTTTTAAAAAAAAAAATCAACATTACCATTCACCGGAAACCATTTCGAGGAGGGATATTATTTATTAGCGGCCTTTTTCAAACGCTATCATATAACATTCACTAAAAATTGTTCGAATTTCATAACGTCATGAATATATTAAACGAAAGCTTCTGTACATGCGCGTAGTTTTGTAGTTAGAATAAGAAAATATTAAACACTTTGTATATGATCGACGTAATTACCGTGTATTAGTAAAAACAAGTGAATACTAATAGTAATAATATCGTTATTTTTTTATATTATTTCACGTGAATCTTTTACCAGATAATAGGCAAATTTCACAGAATTAGGTATAAAGAACAAAAAAACGTAAATATATTGAAACCTTTTATTTAACTCGTTTGGTAATCTTATTCGTTTCGTGGAAAAATACGGTACTTATACTTTACTCCATATCCATTAAATAGTAAAAAAGGTTTGAAAACCTATTGGTTCAATTCGAATCTCAATTATTAATACTAATATAAAGAATCCTGCAAAATCGATAATGATAGTTTAAAAAAAATTCCATAAGTCTCAACATCTATAATATTTATTATTTTCAACTGATGATTTTACTTAAACGATTCGTAATAAGAATTGATTAACGTGGGTAACAAGCTTGTTTTTTAAGAAAAATCGACCATAAAATTAATAAAGAGTTCGTTTTAAAGCCGTTCGGAAATTGATAAAGACTTCAAAATTTCCTTTCGAAAGTATCTCTAATAATTTGTTCGTTTACAAATATTGTAATTACGGTGAAAGTATTGGATTAAACGGTATAACACGGGCCAGAAATATGTTTTGGTTAAAATAACGATGGTTGTATCACGCCTTAAGTATCTGATAAAAAGTTAATCCTGTGAAATTTTAATTTAAGTGGTAATAAGCGACTCATAAACTGTAATTTAAATATGGTTACTGTTAGAATAGTAGTAACTACAGTGAAGTAAGTCAACTTTACTTACAGTGAAGTTTATAATAATAACTGTAAGTCGAGTGTATTATTTTGTGTAGGCCTACTATATTGGCTATAAGCCAAGTACAGTATATGCCCACTTAACAGTAGGGAATGAGACAAGTAATTTACCATACAAATTACTGTGTAGACCAACTAGCGATCCGCCAAACCTAAAATAATACATATACTACTTTAATACGCAATACTATTGTTACTTCGACCAATTGAATCGACAGCGTTGCAACGTTTAAAGCGCTACTAATACTAATCAGTACTTATTAGGTTAAGCACAAATTATCTAAGTAGAAGAAAAAGCTATTTTCAGGTTACGTTCTACGTTAACAAACGGCGGTTAAGGTAGGGAAAGGATTTTTTCAAAGGGCCTTTATAAGGACTACGCTATTCTACAATAGTAGGAAAAATAAAAATAAAATTTAGGTTACGTTAGTTCATAACGAAAATCTAGATGTAAGCGATGGTATCGCTATTTAAAAACACTAAGAAATTTTTACGGATCTTTTTTAAAAAAGTTATGATTAACTATCAGAAATCTTGAAATTCGGAAAGTTGGTAAACGGCTAAGTCAGTACTACTCCGGGTTTTATTGCTACAAAACCGACTTAATCTCTTTGTCAAACTAATAAATAACCTTCGATCTTAATCAATAATAATAAACGATCTTTGATCTTACTCTTTACACTAAAACTCTACTCCTTATTCACTCTTTTTACTTTCCCTACATTAATTTAAACGCTAAATTCGCTGTCTCGAACGAAAACACCAAGATTCGTCAAATCTCGCCAAAAAAGTCACGTTGCGCGACCTAACGCCAAGTCGCCAAGTTTCTACACGACTTTATGCCAAAACATCAAGTCCCTCGTCCACAACGCTTTACACCAGACAAAACCTCAAGATAGATACTACTAACGTTTACTTTAAAGTCATTACCGACCCCATCAGAAAAAAAAACAATTAAAACTCGTACCATTTTTAAAACACTATAATAATCAATTTTAAGGGTACTATACCCATAAATAATTAACAAAAAAAATACCTGGTTAACTTCGTCTACAATTATATCATCGACTACTACGAAAGCAAAAACCTTAACTACGGTTAACGTGTTTTCCGTAAATATCGTAAATTTTTCGACAAACGAATTATTAATATGCGGAAAAAGGTTAAAAGGGGCATTAAGTCGAATTTAAAAAAAACTATTCAACGACGAGATCTATATATGAAAAAGAAGCTTTACCAAGCTAGCAAAAAACCTTTTCGAACTAACAAAACTTAAGTAATACCCTTAAAACCTACACCTGAAAGAAAAGGGTATTAAAAAACTTTAACGCTTCCATATACGTTTTAAGGGACCTCCTCTTTACTTCAATTAAATCAAAACTCCTTATGTGTTAACGATAAGTAATTTATCTACCTGTTCGATAATTTAATACCTGAACGTAATAGCACGGAGTATGATTTCAATGATAGCAAAGCACGTAAGTTAATAGCCGCTAACGCAGGAAAAATAATTGATGTTGAATATATACACCAATTAATTAAACAATATCGTTAGATCCACTAAGACCTACAAGATCCTATTACCCCTTAACCCTTTAATTAGCATCAACAAGCCCTTGAAAAACCTTCTCACGACAAGTTTGCTTATATACACGAACCTACTATAGATTCTACCACATAAATTTATCCCTTAGGCTAGACAACTAGCAATTACCTTTAACACCGTACTTAGAAATCTTTCAAGCTTAACTTACTAGGAAACATCAATAAAGAGAAATAATTATCACAACCTGCCTCCAAAACCTACTAAAATAGTTAAGACTAAGTACAAGAATTTCACAAAAATCATTAAGTTTAAAACGATACAGAAATATACAATAGGAAACTTTACAACCTTCTAAATACAAAGATAATACCTTTTTAAAACATCTATGAATGAATAAAGGTACCACCTTCTGGTTTTTGCTTATAATTTCCTAAAGTTTTTAAAATGCACGCCAAAAACTATTACCTAACCTTTGTAACTCAAATAACCACCTTTTGTAAAATTTACGATATTATAAAAAGCCACTTCGAACACAACATCCACCTTACTCAATACTATACAAACTAGTTCATCATGAGGTATACTATAATATTGACAAAGAAAAGAAGGAAATACTAATAAATATATTAAACCAAATAATTAATAAATTGATACTGTACTAATAAGGCGTAGAAAAAGCTTACGCTAGTAAAACCACACTTCGTAAATAGGTATGAACAGCTATTACGGGCGTTAACGAGTTTAAATACGTACTACAACGTTCAAATACCACCTGCAAAGGCTCTTTTAACAAATTACGCTTTTCGTTAGCATTTATAATAACGCGTACATCAAACTCGCTTAATATATACCCACAAGCCGGTAATTTCGCATATGTAAATAAAAAAAACCTTATTTTAATTGATTACATCGACTATAAGTATAGATATAAGCGCCCTTAACACTTAAAGTCTCGCCTATCGACTCCATATCAATGACAATAGCAATACTGTTGTTAATAAGGTGAAAATTAAGATAAACCTGATAACCTTAAACATTATCGTCGTGATAGTGATAAAAGATATTCAATATATAATAAGTCTAGCTATTAATTAACTAGCTACCCTTCTACCTAAAGTAATGCTAAAAAGGTAATATACTATATCTAGTACCTTATTACCCCTATGTTATAACTCAGACAGAGGTTGGGCCAGGAAGTAGACCAGTATGCAACACTGCGCCACTAGAAAGCCTGAAGTCTAGAACCAGGTGGGGAATTTCTCTTATATCAGCAACCCCGAACAGGGAAGGACCGATGGAACCGACAGCAACTCCAGCGGTCCGGTACTGAAGACGGTATGAAGGCACGGATATATAAGGATACAGTTATCACCACACAGATAGTATTTCCTTCATAGCTCTTCAGTTTTCAATGTAAGTATTCAATCTACACACCTGAATAGCCTAACGGCTAATGATCATTCTACAGCACGAACAAACATCTTCTGATATTGCACCTTTGTTATCTCTGCTACCTTACTACTAGCATAAACCCCCTGACACCTTCTATTTACTCACGGGTATTTAGTGTGATCATTACACTCTAAATAGGATTACTTGAATCAAATTACAAACTTTAAATGCAACGAGCTAATTAACAACGACGATACCTCCAAACAAATTAAGTGATACGAAAAAACTGATTTTAATGCGGCCTAGTAATTCGCTAACCACGCTTTTTTATACCGCTTAGACAGTGAAAACCCTTACCTTTTCCCTAACGATGTCTCTAACCCCTTATACATCTTTAACTTTTGCGATCATTCTATAAACCACATGTTTCAAGGTATTATGCTATACATATGGGTAATAAGATATTTAACAAGGGGTTATGTGCAATACGTAGTATTGTGAAAAGAAAGCACTAGTGCTTCTAAGATTAATCGTTACGACACTAGCAAAGCTAAAGTTACCTTCGGATTAAGCGAATAGCTATTGTCATCAGGGATAACGGTATTTCAAACTATTGTAAAACCAATTACATTCTACATCCTTAATAGCCCTACTCTTTTTCTTTTTTACTTAGATAATATAAAGACCGTTAGAATCAATATTAACGTTAATGCTGAAGAACTAGTTAGAAACAGCCAAAGGTTTCCCCTTGCATTTAAGTAGGGATACCTATGGTTTTATCTTAAAGATCTAGAAAAAACATTGAACCTCACGAAATTAAATATACGTTAACTATACTACTGTTTTAATGATCAAGTTATTAATAAGTTATAGAAAGTTTTAAAGTCCGCAAGGCATAAAAATGTGAAATACTTTGCTCTTAAAGCTATTGAAAAGCTTTGTCACTACTGACGAATATATACCCAAGCTTTTAAAAGAATCAAGTTTTGATTAAAGCACAACCAGAACTTTAACTATGGGATCTTTATTAATATATTTTACTTAAATAAAAGACCTATTTTTCACGTCGTTAAATCCGTAATATTTTTTTACGGAGCGAAATTTTCAATGTCCCTTTTGGCAAACGATATATGGGAAACGCTAAGAATACTATGGATTAACACGTATTTGAACCTACCTAACGTCGTTGTCCACTAAATCAATACCAACTTTACGGCGGCGGAATTTTGGTAAAATGTCAAGATAATGTAATTCCAGTGCAAAATGGTGCCTATAAAGTCCTATTAAGCATTAGAAAGATTAAAATAACACACATATTACTTTGCTAAACGAATAATATTTTTATGCTGGAAATTGAAAGCTTTATAAACACAAAATCAAGCCTTTAAATAATGGTAAAAGGACTAAACAGTATTATAGACCTTAATAGCCTAAAAATCACGCTATTAATCTTTCGAACGTATTGACGAATAACTGGTCAATCTCTTCTATTAATAAATACCCAAAACAAGCTGCGAATTACGGCAAAACATTGAATGAATTACGAAAGGAATCGGCTCACCGCTAATTTAACTATATCTTAAATGATAGGAACGGCCTAATATTATCGACGTATTGATTTTACTATTATAAAGTGAAATTTTCATTTAGTGAAAGTCGGGTAAATAGGAGGGCATATATGAAACCCTAAATATCCTCAGCTTTAATGTAATTAGTTGAAGTATTAACGGCCCGTTAACCTTTTGTACCACTCAGGTTAAACCTTATATTAAGGTAGTTAATGATAAATACCCTTAAGTTCAACGACTGAGTTGATACGAACCTCGTCCATCTGTTATCAACAAACCGATAAAACGCCGCTGGTATAGACAATCTCCAAAAAAGATAAATATTAAAAAAATATTATAAACACCGAACCACATTTACAATAATACTTAGGTAAGTAAAAAAAAAAAGATAACGAAAACTTCGTACTAAAACTTGGAATACCAAGAATTATTAAGATCTTTGACAGACTTTTTAAGAAAAACGACAAGGACAAAATCCACGGCCTACTAACTCAAAAGGTTATATAATTTGTACTAAAGGCTGACTTTAACCTTCAAACCCCAAATGTTACGATCTTTAAGTCTAGTATTATCTACGAAATTGAAAATGAAACTATGGGTCGACTATATAAATAATTACGCCTAATCGCTTAGGGATACAGTAATAAAAGCAAAAACCAAATCCTTATATAATCGCTAGAGATTTAGAAGACCAGCTAACACAGAGTAGTCGCCATGGCAACAGGTTAACTAGATAAAACGAAGGGAAATTTCACATTTCATAGCCGAAATATAATATAAATATATACGTAATTAATAACCAACTTATAACCAATCATCTTATTGAAATTGCTACAGGAATTGCATACTATTTACCCTTCAGGGACGGTAATACTATATATCAAACTACTATACGAATTAGTCGAAATAGGCGTCTACTAGTTCTTAACCTACCAATCGTACTTTGAATTACGGTTAGATATAAATTTTTTACCATACCACCCGTATTGACTAGTAGTTTAATAAAAGGACTTTGGCTTAACATGTATATGAATTAACGATACCCTTTTCGTTCAAACGGCCAGTTTTATAGCATAGAAACAATATATGATTAAAAACTCTAATTTTTAAAATTTTAAACGAGTTACGACGTTGGCGAAAGGTAACTAATTTAACTTTAACAAATCAATAATCTGTATACTTGGTATTAATACCGGCCTTAACTTTCGTTAAGAAGGCTAAGGTCCTAACTTCACCATAATCGATGAAACTAATATGGTTAAGGCTTAACGGCACCTGAAATAATGTACTCGTGATAACTATATTGCTACCTTATATTACCCGAAGGCTTTTTACGACTTATTCATTACGAAATGAGTATGAAATCCAACATATAACCAATTTAATCAGCTATGAAAGATGCTTAAGTGACAGATGCAAAACTTAAACCAAGGGATTAATATAGTTTTAATCAACCCATCGAGGGCTAAATTTATAATATTTATAAATATGTCCTTTAAGAATAATACTGACCTATTTTTATAGATCGGCTGCCTCATGATTCTTATAAATAGAAACAGGCGGGAACATCAATTCAATATAATCAGTAACCATATTTCTTGAACCTTTGTTAAATATAAAAATATTATAAAGAAGAAGGAGTTTCAAGGGTTCATAATATAATATCAGGTTTTAATATAGGAATAACGCTATAGGATACCTCTAACGTTATTATCAAGAAGTTAAAGATTTTTACTATCCCGATAGTAATTTTTACTGATTTGAGGAACCTATTTGAATACCTTTTGAAGTTCGGAACTATTAGCGAAATAAGTCTAATAATCAATGTAATGGTACTTCGTGAAGTTTACAAAGGCAAGGAAATCAAGGAGTTCCGGTGAATTAACGAAAAAAACACTTTTACTAACATTTTAACGATGTAGTTGTCGAATAAAGCTTTTAAAAGATTTGTCAACAGCAATAGGCTAACCATAAGTATTGAGCGCTACATTAAGAGGCTGCCCAGCAAGGCTAAATCACATGACGTCAGTCAAAAATGTGATGGAAAATTTGAAGACTGCTAGGAAACTCACTGTAACGACTTATTTAAGTGACATGGTTAAATTGGAGGTTTAAATAAGCCTAGGGGAGAAGAACCTTTTATTTAAATTAATAAAGTAGGGCCTCGAAGCCGTGAGGCAATTAATTGTAGTTGGGGTTAATTTAAATATAAATGTGCGTAATTCTATATATCAATCAATTGGAATCAATATGGTTCTAGTTATTTAACGCGGTCACAGTTTAGGGCTTACTGGAAAAAATTAGTTAACCACACTAGCATACACGCACAAACTAAAAAGCCTCTAGTATTAATATATTAGTAACGGTAATATAATAAGCCAACTTAACTTACAGTAAATTTGAATATACCAAATGAAAATTGAGTGTATTGTTTTTTATAAGCCTACTACATTAGTTGTAAGTAGAGTATAATATATACCGACTTCACATGAGGGTACGGGCTAAACAATTAACCATACAAATTACTATATAGATCGGCTAGCAGTCTGTTAAACCTAGAACAATACATTCACCACTTGATCACTTAATACTACTTTTACTTCAATCAATTGAATCAACAACTTTGTATTGTCTAAAGCCTTACCAACAGTTATAAAACCGAAAATATTATCATTGTTTAACAAATATTTAAAAAATAAAGACTTTGATAATTCAGTTGTTACTAAAACGAATGTTGGTAAAGAAATTCTGGTCGTTTATACTAATTAAGCAAATTGAATAGGGGTAAACAACGTTACAGTTAATAACATCGTTTTAGGTATTTTAAAAATCAATATTTTTAGAAAATGTTTAACCTTTCAGAATGAACTAATTAATGACAGTAAACTAAAAAAGGTAATATGTTAGAGCGGTTTAAGAAAATATTTATTCAAAGCCGAATTTTATAAGTTCTGAACGAAAAACCTGGGGTCAAAAACGGTGAAAAATGTTTTTTTTTCGTCAAGACAACGTATTGAGTTGTATATAATCATCCACTTTATTCTAAATTTATTTTAAATGAAATCTAGACGGTCTCTTTAATCGAAGAATTTATTGTTTGGATAGTTATCAAGTAATCATAAAACATTTTAAGTTGTAATAATCTGTGAAAATAGTGAAAAAAACGGGTTATACTCTATAGTTTCGTATTTCATACTTTGAAACGATTTATAATTCTTAAAATTTCCTCGTCGTAAATTTCGTAATTATATATATATAGTAAATAATAAACACTAATAGTAATACGTTATTATGTGTAGGGTACTATAATTATCTTGTTAGAGTAAAAAACACCTTAAAGTCCTGCCAAAATAATCTACTTTCAAAAAGTACTTCTGGTTCGTAACTTATTAGGCGAAAATTGTTTTAAAGAGGAAAAAGAGTTTGAACCGCTTGAAAACATATATTTCTTGTTCCTCTAACGAAGAACTACGTTTTTTCAAGTTTAAAAAATGAATTCATCCGCGAGTATAAAATAGTTTCGAATAAATTACTGGTCAAAGTTATTAAAATCAGAAAACCCCGTATTTTTTGTGTAGATGTGAAAACGGCTTATTTCCGGATGATACGTAGCCTTTCAAGATTCATTCGAATTTTGATTTCAGTTTGAATAATCAATTTTAAGTACCTATTTTTTAAAAAATCAATTTTCATTTACATATATTGAGGTTTCAATTGATAACTTTTAGAAAGTTTAATTCTTGTTTTACTCCGGAATTGTGGTTATTCAAAGTGTTATTGAAATACATTCAAATATTGTTGAGGCAAAAAATAAAAATGAAAAATGTAGAGAAACGGACGTATTGAATTATTAGTATATCGTTAAAAGGTATTCGATACACTGGAAAAAACCAAAGAGGTAATTCACTATTGCAAATTTTAAAATGTATATCTAACGTAGTTGATAATTTGTCACCTTTTGATAAACTTAACTTATAAAAGGTAATTTAAACGTTCAGTTGAAGAAATCATCTAATTCAAAAAATATTTACGGGTATTTATCAATGAGGGAAAGAAGATCGCAATTAGCTATGATAAAAAATATTTAGTCTGCTATAATTGATATAAAATCTTAGATTACATCCGGGATTTTCAATAAAGAATACGGGGTGGCCTGTGAAAACACTATTTGTATGAATATAGTTTTAGTTTAGAAATTTAGGTCATGATTTTTGAAATATTGAAGGTTTTTATTGTAATATGCCGTATAACGACCCTTCAGGTACTTTCAAGGGTTGGCTTTGATTTCTCTTTAAAATAACTATTAATCAATCTGTTTAAAAGAAGTAAGAAAGCATTTTATTTCTCAGAGCATTGTCGAATACGGGCGTGAACTCTTTAAAGGAATCAGGGAGTTTATTATAAACGAAGATGTATGGTTTCGAAGCTAACGACTTATTCATATCTTCGAAGAAGATGGCTATGAATTACGTAATAACAACTCGATTCCTCGGACTTTTACGGAATATAATATAAAAATTAGCAATATCGATACCTTTAGATTCCTTTTGCACCAACGTAAGACCCCGTTCTTATACGCGGTAATTACCCGTTTATATTTAAAATAATTGATTTTTCAAAGCCTGGTAAGTTACTTATTAATACTCTACATAAAGGTTTGCAAAACAAACGTTGTAATAAAAATAAAGAATAATATAAACTCAAATTAGGTACCAGTATTTATTAAAGTCAATATTTAATGAATTATAAAAACATGAAACGTAAACGAATTTAACGTTTATAACAAACAACTTCGACAAAATGCCGGAGTATAATATGGATACGCGGTAACTTTAATCAATGGGTGAATTATTTATTCATAATGTTATAATATTCATAGCTTATATTTACAGAAGAATTTTTGTATAAAATGGAATTATACAATGAATTTATGATAAACATAATGTTATTTAAGATTTGGCGGTGAATTATCGGGTAGGATTTAAATTCTCTTAATTTCTATACGCGATTATAAATGAGAATTACGCCTTTTCTTCTCAACAGCCTATAAGCTTATTAGTAAAAATAAGATTAATAACGATATTAGTTTTGATATTGAAGTTATCTAAGCGTTACGCCGAATAAAATCAATAAGTACAAATACGATAATAATTCGTATTGTATTTTAAGTATAAGTTAATGTTTTTACGGGACGGAGGAGTTACTAATAGTTTACCTAGGTAATACGTTATTTGATAATAGTTTCAAAGGTATTTACGTTGATTATGATGATATTTTTCTTATTATCATGAATGAGTACGTCGCTATTATTATTTCCGATACAAATTTTATTGCCAGTATTAGTATTACCAATATAGTTGACGTTACCATACCCGATACAAATATTATAAAATCATTTATTAATAATCTGGGTACAGACAACCTACGTATTGTAATTCGCGGGTATATAGAACGGAAACAAAGCATTAGCGAGTATGTCGTTAATAGTTTTTTTTTTTAATATGGCAGGTTTAGCGGCGAATTCGTCAACTATGCCGTCAAATTTCGTAAGTAAGACGTTCCAAACGATAAAAAATGTAAAACCGTTCGTAAATCCTTTATTTTAAGTTTATGAATCATACGATAACGGATTTCCCTGCATTTGAATTATAATAATATACGCGAAGTATTATAATAAAAGTATCGGAGTTGTTATTATGACCGTTGCTACCGCGAACGGAATAACTTTTCATACCGATTTTCGAAAAGCTGTCGAATAATTGAAAAATAGTATAAAGATATATTTTCATATCAACAAAGTTTTGGTTTTTGCATAGTTTATGTAATATTGTAACCTGCTATTTTCAAAAACATAATTTAACATTACAAACCTTATTCGAGTTGTTTAAGTCTTTGTATTTCATTCGTTAACAGCCGGTGTTATTAGATAGGATAGTAATATTAAAATTAGGAACAGAGAAGTTCAGGTTATTGTTATCGTCGACATAACCTCCTGTAGGCGACGCGATAACTACGTCGTTTGTAAATAACATAAAAACAGGATTCCTTTAAAGAGAGGGTTATTCTAAAAACGTAAACGTGGCGGTAAACACTTCGAATTACCGCATTATATTTATTAACATAACTAATACTTCAATGTTACGTTTTTTTATATGTAAACCGTACTTGCAAACGGTTTAGTTCTGCTCAACAAACTCCGTGCGTACAATTTTGGTAAATTGTTTGTATTAAAAAGATAAATAATCGTATTACGTTGCCAGGACGCTTTGAATACAATCTTTAATACGCGCGTCGAGAAACAGTTCTAAGGCTTAAGGGTTTAAGTTCTAAAAGTCGAAAGTATAACCTTAAGCTTTAGCGGTTTATAAACAGCTAAAATGCTATCTAGAAAAAAAAGGATTCAACCAAAACTATCGCTTAAAATGATATAATACTATTTATTATCATCGATAAAGAGAAAAAGGAAGAAGCCTCTATTAAAGAGCTGATATAGGCTTTTGAAAGGAAGTAGTCAGTTCACATGATAGGACGGCTCAAAGCATTGTACGAGCATGACAACCACTAGATTTAGATATAACCACCAACCCATACAACAACCAATGACAATATATATATGTATATATATATATATATGTATATATTCAAAAAGATAACTAAGATCATCTGCAATTGAACAAAGAAAAACTAGGTAAGGTAGTACCATCGTAAACAGATAAACGAAATATACATGTTTATCTCTACAGAAAGTTATATTTAAACGAATAATTATACACACCTTGAAAAGATTAATCGTTATTTATACCAATAGATAACTCTTTATAAGTAATTTACTTGGTATATATTTTTATATTAGAAGGTAATTTGGTAATAGCTTTAGTACTGAGTCAAAGTTCAGGAATAATAAGTTAGTTGAACAACTGGAATATTATCGTTGTAATAAGCGACTTATATATTCAATATATTAACAAAGAATAAAAAACTGGTTGGGTATGAGTAACTAGTAAAAGAATTGCATGCGTGATTTTATGTGGTCAATATCCAAAGTCATAAATTACATACTTGAAATCCAAGATGTAAACGCTATATAATTGTGGGTAGAAACGCCTATAAAGAATAGAGATAATTGTTGTAGTTGCCAGAAAGACGTATTTAGGTAGGAGATAATACTAGCATGAAATTAAAAGTTGACAGCATTGTTCTTATACTTAACTGGAGTAGTTGTATAAAAATAAGTTAAATATATATGTTCATGTAATATGCAGCATAAGCTTAGTTTTTTGTCGAATAATAACTTGAGTGTGAACCGGTTAGCAGTCCGCTAAATTTAGAATTTCCACTTATATTCAATTAATGTTAGTAGGGCTTTTGACGTTGCAACGTTATCGATTCGATTGGTCGAAGTAACAGTCGTATTGCGTGGTCAAGTGGTGGATGTATTGTTCTAGGTGTGGCAGGCCGCTGGCCGGTCTATACAATAATTTGTAGAGTCAATTTCTTGGCTTGTGCCCTAGTGTAATGTAGGTGTACATTATACTTAGTTTATAGCCAGTACAGTAGTCCCGTACAAAGCAATACACTTAACTTACAGTTAATATAGTCAACTTTACTGCAATTAAAGTTGACCTACTGTATTACAAATATTACTATTTCAATACTGGTAGCTTTTCAATTTGTACGTATACGTTAGTATAGTTGGAAAATATTTTCCTGTCAGCGCTAAACAGCAACTTCGTTTACTGGCCAAACCCCTGTTAATTCTAACTAACCTTTACGTTAAATTACACATATTTATACTTAGATTAACCCTAATTGCCTTTAATTGCCTTATGGTTATGAGATTCGACTTTATAGATTCCTATAAAAAAAATCTGTTATAAGCTTATACAAATTTTAACTTTAACTATTCAAGTAAAATCAGTCTTTATCATTAGTCCTCCGACAGTATTTAATTTCTTCAATACATCTATAACCACCATTACGTAATTTGGCCTTACCAGACGGCCTATTAACGTAGCTCACGATATGTATAATTAATCTATTACTGTTTACAAACTTTTTGAAGGACTTATTTAGCGATACATTCGTTATTATATCAGAAGGATTTTCTTTCCCGTTAATTTACCGGAAATTTTTAATTTCCTTCCATTGATAGGCTTTTCAGAATATTAGTACATCGATCATGAAACTTTTTTAGTTAATAGTTCCGAGTTTAAAAAAGTTTTCAAATAGGCTCCTCGAGTTGCTACAAATTACCACCGTAATAAAAGGAATTTTAAGCTACCTACTAATAACGTTAAGGGTTTCCTATAATGATATACCTATATTAAAGCCTGTTATTATACCGTAGACCTTCAAAACTAATATACTTCGTATAATCCTCTTATATTTAGCAAAGGGTTAGTAAATCAGGTTATCAATAATACTAAACTAATTCTCCCACCTGTTTTTATTAACGAGGGTTATTTGGAAGCCGATTTGTAAAGATAAGTTGGTGTTATTTGTTAAAAGTCCATCTGTAAAGTTTATTAACTTTGCCTTCGACTGATCGATTGGGATTATATTTTTTTTTTCGGTCGAGGTTTTGTATTTGCTACTCGAGCTTTTTATTCAGCTGGTTAAAGTCGTTTTCTTCTACATCCTATATTTATACGATAAAAATTGGTCGTAAAAGGCTTCCAGTTCATATAAAGTGATGATATAACTACTATATGCATACTATTCAAGGTACCGTTAGACCTTAGCTACGTCAATTTTATCGATTATAGCCAAATTAGTGCCTTAACACTTTTGGCGAAAACTAAGGCCGGTATTAATACTAAGTATATGGATTAACGATCCATTGAAGTTAAATTGACTGCTGTTCGTAAACTTTGTAACCGACTTGTGATTCTCAAACTTAAAGTCTTTAATCGTTTGTTTTTCCGATACTATAAAGCCAGCCATTTCAACGAAAAGCGTATCGTTAATCTAGATACCCACTAAACCGAAGGTTTTCTTTTACGTTATTAGCAAATACAGGTCTTATGTTTTTTTTTTTTTTTTTTGCCTAGTCGTGATTCCAAATACGATTAGTAGGTTAAAAACTTATTAATTCCTGCTTTACTCAATCCGTATAATAGGTTAATATGTTGTATTACCTCTCTTGAAAGGTATATGTCACTTAGTTCATATAGCAACTCTAATAAAATAATACGTTATAAGTTGCTTGCTAATTATTTATATACCCACGTTATATCTCAGATATTCAGTATAAACTTATCTTTAATTTTTACTTGAAAATTTGCTGTTAAGATGACTACTAAAAATTAGTCAATCTTTTAAATCGTTCAAGACTACGTAAAGATCTAGGTTTTGCCTTTATCGCCGTATCCTTAAGCAATTAAGCGTGATTTTTCATACGCCAGCCCCGTGGTTTTGCCATTAACCTCGTAAATAATCCTCGACTTGAAAATCGTAATATTTCGGTCTTAAAGATTTAAATCGACCCTTAGTATGAATTATACGATTTTTTCGAGTTAGTAGGCTATTGATCTCAACTTTGTTAATTTCCTTAAAGGGTTTGCTAAAGTTCTTAGTAATTCCTTATATTCGAAACTTTAATATTAAATCTTTGTTATTCTTTTTTCTGTTCTTATTTAAGTAGTATTATACATATAATACGGTATATATTCCTTCTTTTTAACGTTTCCCTTTTCTAGGGATCGTTCGCGCTAGCGGCATTTTATTAGCTTATTGATTATAGGTAAACAGGGCTCGTATTAACTCAGTTGTTTTACTTAACGGTGTTTATTTTGAATGACTCTAATATAAAGCGTAATATATGTGATACGAAAAATTACAAAATCGTTAATAGTTTTAACAAATATCCCAAAATTAGCAATACTTAAGGTCTTATATTAGCTCTTATATTTAATCGGCTCTTGTCATACAAGGATTTCACTTTGTGACGGAAAAGTAAGTAAGTATTATTGTAGGGTTGTTTCTAGTGTTAAAGGTGTCGTTAACGTGGCAGCGTGCTTATTCCTTCCGTATTTCCTTTAAAGCTTTACTATAGGCTAAAACTTGCTTTGGGGTATTTGCTAGTAACAGAGATTTACTCGTTAGGTGTAAGTACGCTTTAAAAACTAATAGTGTTGGCATTGGGCCATTAAAGCCTATAGTATCGTATAAGCCTTTTAACGCTATTTAAAGGCGTGCCTCTAGATCCGTAAAGTCTTTAAAATTTAACGTAAAAATGTTATATATTCGGTGAAGTAAGGCGTATATTGTTATTTATATTTGATACCTATTATTTTGGCATATTTCTAAAACTCTACCGCCGTAAAGGTGATATCGGTATCGTGAACGACGGACTAGATACGTTTTAATCCACTGTATCCTAAACGTTTCCTACATATCTCTTGCTGAAAGAAACTTTAGGAACTTAGCTCCATAACAAAAGGCTAAAGAGTAAACTGTGTAGAAAATAGATTTGTTATTCAGGTAAAACACATCAATAAAAATTTATATTTAAAGTTTTTATAGTCTTTTAATATGAATTTATATATTCGGAAGGCTTGGATATACATTTGACAGTAGTATCAAAGCTTTTTAGTAATCTTTCAAGAAAAATATTCCACATTTTCATATCTTACGGACTTTGAGACTTTATATAGCCTGTTCAAAACTGGGTAATCAAATATTTAATGTAGTTAGCTTCATTCCAGCTTTGTTAAATTTAACATTATTGTCTCTAGACTTTGAAAATAAAACTATAGATGCACTTACTTAAAGTCAAAGAGAAACTTTTAGCCGTTTTAACTAGCTTGTCGGCGTTAAAATCAACGTTAACGCCAAAGATCTTTATATTTTTAAGTAAATGAGGAACAGGTTAAGAGATTTGAGGATATAAAATGTAATCGATCTAATCATAGTTTCAAATACTGTTGTCTTTAGTAAAGATAATTATTTTCCTAATCCAAAGCCAACTTTAGCCTTGATAATATTATAACGATAGATTTTAGTAGCCATAATGCTTTCCCCTTGTAGTATCTCATATTACTAATAGCCTCTTATTAAATATCTTACTGCCACTATATCTGGTATAATACCTTGAAATATATGGCCCGCGTAACAATTGCGGAGATTAAAGGTGTATAAGGGATTAAGGGCTTAGTTAGGATAAAGGTAAAGGTTTTCATCACATAAATGGTACAGGAAGACATAGTTGGTTATTACTAAGCTGCGTTAAGATTTACATCTTTATGCTATTTAATTTTCTTGAAGTTATTATTATCGTCAATGAACTCTTCTCCTTTAAAGTTTGCAATTTGGTTTAATTAGTTTCGTTTGGAATTAATGATATTATATGTAATATATCATCTTTTAATCATTTTACTGAGCGGGGAAGTAGCCAATAAACTAACAGTCAAACTTATTACAGATCTAATATCTCTTATTATTATTATGACGATAATTTTTGCGATTGACAGATGCGCTTGAATATTAATTATATTGGCGCTAACGTGGCTATTGCCTTTAGTCTAGGATTGATAGGCTAGACTTTAGGCGTTTAAAGCGCTCGTAGCTATACTTACAGTCGACGTAATTAAACATCATAAAGTCTTTTCTATCTACGTCGGGGACATTGCTTACTTGGGGGTACATATTAAACTATTTTTGTATACGCGTTGTTACAGTTACGAGCAAGGATTGTGATTGGTTAAAAAAGCCTTCACAAGGGGTATTTAAGCGTTATAGGGCGTGTGGGAACTTGCTAACGCCCGGATATATTTCTTGTACCTATTTTTGAAGGGTAGCCTAGCCCGTATAGACCTTTCCCATTACTTATTAATATAACATCAGCTTGTTAAACATCTAGTTCAATACATTTATTAATGTTTCCTCCTCTTTTTTCTTCGTTATTATCGGGGTCTACCTTATAATGAGCTAGCATATATACTATTAGGTAAGGTAGAAGTTGTATTCGAAATCGCTTTTTATATTATGGTAAACTTCACGAAGAGTAGTCGTTGTAGTAAGGAAGGTCAGGTTGTAGATCTTAATGTATCTTATAATAATTTTAGGAAATAGCAAGTAAAAACCAAAAGTTTGGAACCTCTATTTACTTATAAATATTGAGAAAGGGCATAATTTTCGTATCGATAAAATTATAAGAGTTTCCGTGATATTTATTTATATTGTTTTAGGTCTTATCGAAGTTTGTGAAAAGCTTGTAATTAATTTTAATCATTTTAACAAGTCTTATGCGTAAGTCGCGATAATTATCCTATTCTTTATTAGTGGTGTTTTATAGCAGTTTTAGCTTTAAAACGTCCATAATATGATATTAAGGGTAATTGCCAGTTGCCTGCCCTAAAGGGTAAAGTCCTATGGTAAGGTTTGTAATGCACTTATGCGTGTAGGTAAACCTTCTACAGAAATACTTTTGGGGAACTTATCGATTAAAGAGCTGGAGGGTAATAGAGGTTTAAAATGTTTGATAGACATGGCGATCTTACTTAATTAACCGGTATAAAGCGCTAATATCAATTCCTTTTACCGCGTTAGCGGCTGCTGCTTTGCGTATTCTGCCGTCGCTAAAAGCGTATTCCGCGCTGTCGCGCAGGGGGGAGACAAAACTACTGAGTAAATCAATAGGTTTCTTATCTTTAACACGTAAAAAAGCTTAAATTAAATAAGGGTAAAGAGAGGATTCCTTAAATCGCGTATAGGGGCGTTAGCGTTTTTTAACGGCTTTACTTTTTCCTTATATATTTTAAAGATTAGGATTTTAAGTGGTATTTTTTCTTTAGGCTAGTTTAAAGAAGGTTTCGGCTGATCCCAATGGGTCTTTTTGGGGATATAATGCTACGACGGATAACCTCTTTTTTAGCTTAGCTTTGATAGTATATTAATTTTTTTTTCATATATCAAAAATCTCAAAGTTAAATAGCTTACGGAAATCTTAAGAGGTGTAGGTACCGATGCCTTAATCGATACCGATATCTGTGTTGATAATATACTAGCTGACATCATTAGTTAAATAGGTCTTAATTGATGTTTCATTAACATCTATAATTTAGAGTTGGTTGTTATAGTAGTTGGTAAAGATAATTCCATAGGCTTTACCTTTCTTTATATATTCTTAGTTGGGTATTATCTTGAATATCTGGTTTATATTAGGCTTGGTGGTATTGTATTGAGGGATTTTACGATTTGGGGCGTAGGAACTTGGCGTTCTGGCATAAAGTTGCATGGAAACTTGGTAACTTAGCGTTAGGTCGTGCGACACAGTTTTTTAAGGCGACTTGGCGAATCATGGTGTTTTAGCTTGAGTTAGCAAACTTTAACAATTAAATTAACGTAAGGTAAATAGAAAAAAAAATAGCAAAAGTTTGGTGTAAAAGGTAAGGTTAAAAGTCGTTTGCTATTATAGGTAAAAGTCTAAAGTTATTTATTATTTTGACTGTAGGACCTAATACTTTTTGTAATAGTAACACCCGTGATAATATTGAATTAGTCGTTAATTAACTTGCAAACTTTAAGACTTCTAATAGTTAATTTAAAAGTTTTTAAGAAAGATATGTGAAGATTTCTTGGTGTTTTTAATAGCAACACCATCGTTACCTCTAAGCTATTATGAAAACCGTCATAGCTTAGAAGTCTTCTTTACTTACTCCCGTGAAAACCGATACAATTCTTAGGAGCCTTTCGTAAAAATCTTTCCTTTACCCCAACCGCCGTCGTTAACATAAAGTGTAATCGGAAAGTAGTTTCTTTTTCTACTTAGCTTATGTGTACTTAACCTAATAAACACTAATTAGTGTTGGTAGGGCTTTAAATGTTGAAACGTTATCGATTCAATTGGTTGAAGTAATATTAGTATTTCGTAGTCAAGAAGTGGATGTATTATTCTAGGTTTGGCAGACCGCTAGCCGGTCTGCATAGTAATTTGTATAGCAAATTGCTTGGCTCGTGCCCTAGTATCAAGTGAGTGCATACTGTACCTGCTTTGCAGCCAATATAGTAGGCCCGCACAAAATAATACACTTAACTTGAAGTTAGTATAGTCAACTTTACTGTAAGTAAAGTTGACCTCTAGCACTATAAATCCTACTATTCTAAAAATTAACGTAATATTACTTATTCTTACTACTAAATTTGAATTAATTACTGATTTAACAACCAAATACCCACAAATACTGAATTCAATTAAGCTGCAATTTACACTGCAACCACCTTATTTTTGAACAAATAGTATCGATAAAAAATTCCTTTAGGTAATACAAAATGTATTTTTACCAAACGCACTGTCACTATATATATCATCACCGAAAAAACGCTTATGTCGGAGTTGTCATAAGCTTTAAATTATTAAAAACAACAATAACACCTAAACCATTTTGTTAAACTAATCCATTCCATCATTCATCTTTTATTTCTATTGATTCAAAATAATGTCTAAAAACAATCAATTTTTCATTGGTGAAGAAGTCCCCAAAATTCTCCTAAAAAAATTCTATCATTTAATATCCACAAACGAGCTTTATACGTTTTTAAGAAAACAACTTGCCAATTGTTGAACAAAAAACGAATATAAACTCCTTCTACACGCTTCCAAACGATAAGTCTATCAACTATTATCACTCTATTAAATATGTTATGGTCGATCTACTAAGGTAAGCCAAGTAGGTACTAAATGGAGTTTACTACTAAGGTATAGCGGAAGACTAGAAGAGGCTACCGTGGCCCACCATGTAAGACCTATAGGCATGGCCAGTTTCCAGCTCGTCACGTACCCTTATACGTGCTGTATACGGACCATACCAGGTTTGTGCCTGGACCGGGCTCGAACCGGGTACTACCTATCACATTATGTATATAGTTACGTAATTTATAGACTTAGTAGCTAATAGCCTAAGTCAATAATATACTCTCTTTTTTCTCGGATATTATAAGGGTTACGGCGTTCTGTTAGTTTAACGCAGTGCGCGGAATTTACTTGCCTAATATGCGGACCGGATACGGACCGGTAATATGACGTTTAACACGCCGTATAACGTATTAGCCGATCCGACCCTATATTACCGGCGTTATATAACGCACCATTAACGTGCTATCTAACGTATTAACCGGTTTAACTCCAGTTTGACTCCGGGCCGCTGTCACTTTATAACGCGTCCCTTAGCTTACCGTATAATATATCCTTCTTATCGTCAATACCGTTTACCATACCTTTTAACGCATCGTATAATATATCGGCGATCCGATCCTAAGTTATCGGCGTTATATAACGTGTTCCTAACGTGCCTTTTAACGTATTATCCGGTTTAACCTTAGGTTGCCAGCGTTATATAACGCGCTTTTTAACCTATTGTATAATGTATTAGCTGATATAACTCTGAATAGCTGACGCCGAATAATGCGCCCTTTAGCTTACCGTATAATATATCATTTTTACCGTTAATATTATATGATATAACCTTTAATAAGCCGTATGATATGCCGTATAATGGGCCCAATATAAAATTTAACCTCTATCGAATCCTGTCTCCTAATACCTATAAATATAAACTCTCTATAACCTTTAAAACTTCCTTTTTTCCCCTTTTACATCGTCATCTTTACTTCGCTATTTACCTTTCTTTATAAAGATTTAATTATCACCCTTTAAATTTTAATTACAATTTTCCGCCGATATTTCGTAACCTTTTTTCCTTTTTTCGTCTTTATAACTAACATGTGTAATAAATTTAACTGGAATTATATACTGTTTCCGGCGCCTTTAATAGAAATAATAAGTTGATTTACAAAGTATGTTACCCTATTATATACGAATCCTTTGTCGTTGACTGCTTTTTGAATTCTTTTTACGTTATAAACGATTTACTTGTCCTTAGTAATAACGAAAATAAAAGTAATCTCCTCCTTTTACAAGTTAAAAACACGCATATATCGTATATTGATTGCCTTTTTAACTCTAGTATTCTTTTTATTTATATTTGAGTTCATCGAACGTAAAGTTATTATACGTATTGAAAAATCCATAATAAATTAAGTTTACAAATTAACCTTATAAAAAACCTAACTACAATTCAACCCTTCCTTGTAATATATTTAGGAAATAAACTTACTTACGGCTTTGCCCAGTTCACACGCACTTTTACGATAACTAATTATTATTATCGAAAATAAAAGCTATATTCTATCCCTTACCCATAAGCGGTAGGGAGATATCCCGTTTTATCGGCCCGTTTTTACCCTAGCCTTCTTTAAGTCAGTTAATTAATTCGCCGGGCTTCGCGATATTGCTCAGGTATAAAAATTCCTTACCGTATCAGCTATACAGGCCGTCACCCCTTTATCCATACGTTTCCGTTACCCCCTTTTCCTGGGTTCATCTTCCCCTAAAACTTTTCCGTTACTTTTTATAATATTGCCTATTTACTGAAATAAAATTCCTGTTGGTAGGCCTTAGACATTGCAACGTTGTCGATTCGATTAGTCGAAGTAACAGGTGTATTGCAGTAGTTAGATAGTAGATGTATTGTTCTAGGTTTGGCAAACCGCTAGCTGGTTTACACTGTAAATTGTATAGCCAAGTGCTTAGCCCCTGCCCTAGAGTGAAATGTAGCAAACTGCACTCGATTTACACCCAATACGGTTAGTCCGCACAAAGCAATACACTTGCAGTACGGTCAACTTTACTGTAAGTAAAGTTGACCTACTGCACTGCATGCAATACCATTGCAATACTATTCCAACAATTCCTTCAACTAACCGTACGTTAACGAGTAACATTTTTATTTCGGCCCCCTTTAACGCCTGTTACATACTATTTCGTAATCTAAACTTAAATAGATAAAATAATATAATTATGTAAGTAATATTTTTTATGACTAATATAAGCTACGACTTATAAAATGTAGCGAGCGATATTCAGTGCCTAATTATACAAGCCCCGATTTCACCCGTATTCCATTTGTTAACCTTAGCTAAAAGGGGTTAATTGGGCAAATTATAAGCGGGCGAAGGATCGTACCCGGATTAACGGCATCGCCGGGATCTAAACTAATGTATTGTAGTTTTTAGTATCCCGCTTAAAGGGTCGCTTTCCTCGCTCTGCCCTTTACCCCGTTTTTCATAAACCGCTATCGTCAGCTTCTCCTAACGTTTGTCTTTCTTAACGTTATCTGCTATCTTTGGCGTTACCCCGCGCCTGCTCCGCCTTTTACCAACCCCCTTTATCGGCGCCTAATAACGCCCGCTACGCCCTTTGCCGGCCTCCCTTACCAACGTTTTTTAGTATCTAAAACCAGTTATAATAAAGCCCTTAGCATCTATAACGCTGTTACTCGTCAAACCCTAATAAGGATAATAATAACGAGTAAGTGGATTTTTAATAACTCGTAATAAAAGCCGTTTTACGGTTAAATACTTATCCGAAAAAGTCAGGCAATATTTGCTCAACCCTACCTGTTATATTATAATATAATTAGCAATAAATTCTTCCCTTCTTTTACAAGCAATGTGTAATTTTGAAGGTGTAAGCGGCTTGCTCCACATATATTGCCTAGCATAAGCTCAACGCTAACGTCGAGATACTAGGCTATTATAAACCTGAACACTTCCCTATTTCACTTCTAATTTGTCTAGGGCTATAGTATACTAGCAGTTCTCCAGCAATTCCCACTCCGGCTTATCATAGCCCTTCCACTTAATCAGCACAAAGCCAGCCCCGCCTCGCCCTATTTTTGCCGCAAGAATCTCTTAGACTTTAATTGTATGTTATGGTCTAACCTACGATAGTGGGCTAAGTAGGTGCTAAATGGAGTTTACTATTGAGGTACAGTAGAAGACTAGAAGAGGCTACCGTGGCCCATCATGTAGGACCTATGGACATGGTCAGTGTTTAGTACGTTACGTACCCTTACACGTACTGTACACGGACCACGCTCGGTCCGCATTCAGACTGGGCCCGAACCGGGTACTGCTTATCCCATTACATGTACAATCACGTTATTTATAGACTCAATAGCCAATGGCTTGAGTCTATAACAAAATACCACAATCTCATCCACTTCTATCATTCTTTGTCTCTATATATATATCAATCGTTCAGCTATAACCAACAATTTTGTTTCTAATACCTTCAAAGAATGAATTATTTCTTAAAGCGTTAAGGAGAAACTATGCCCACAAAATGTTGTTTATATAAATATACTACGAAAAAAATTCGATGTTTGCTTAAAAAAATTAAAAAATGATGTTAATGTTTGCCTAAATACTGTATAAACAAATGGTTGTACCTTAGCAAAGGGTCTGTAGCGTATCCAAATATCGAGAATTCGAAACCCAAATACTAAAACAACGAGCTTATTTGCCGACGCCGTCATAAGGATAACGAATTCGGTTTACAATAGTACATTTAAACTAAAAACACGCTATCCGTCCTAAACATCGCCACAATAATACTATTTATTATATATCGAAAGGGGTATAACTACATTAAATATCCCTGTCAGGGAGTTATCCCTGATATGACTCCATGAATAACTTATATATACAACTCTTGGCTGTACGCTCTTAACTTGAACGTAGATTCTTGACCTTTTTCTATTTTAACTTCAATTAAACTGCAATTTGCACCATACCAACGTTGTTTTTCAACACCCAATTTGTTTAAAATCAGTGATCATGACTATATATATGATACAAACCTGTTAGGTATGGTGAGCTACTTCCCATTGAAAATGGAAGAGATGGGAGGATGGAAGGAGGTGGTCCAACGCGTCATCAAGGATTACTAGAGGTAGAGGCCAAGAGATAACTGGTGGGACGCAGGGACCTAATAGCTCATGTGATCACCGGCCTCGACGCACCAATGATGCAGCACTGGAAGGAATGGGGGCGACATGAACGTGCAACTCAAAACAAACTACCCTGCCCTCCCTGCCTCCTCCCTGGCTTCCTGGCTTCCTGGCGGTCTCCATATTAGCGTTTGCCTCGCCTCATGTCTCGCGGCAACTGATATCAGTATCAGCAGCAAGCAATACAACACAGCTTGAGCCGAGGCGACCGGGCACGTATTGGCGTGTCTCGTCTTGCGGCACGAAGCGGCACTCGGCAGCCATCGCCACCTAGCTCACATCACCTGGCAGCTCGGGGCGCTGTCGGCACACCGTCGGCGCACCGTCGGCGCACCGTCGGCGTACCCCCACCGAGATACCCCCACCGAGACGAGTCCTGTCGAGTCCTGCGACCATCGCCGTCATTCCAAGCCTGAATTGGACAGGTCGTCATTCGCCGCCACACCCTCGGTCCCCGTCCTGGATGTCCAAAACCCCCATCGCGCCTGCTTGCGTGCAGTTTCTCTGGCATGCGCCTACGCGTCCCTGTATTCGTACTGTCTGCCCCTGGAATCCACCGGGCCCTGCTCTGCCGTTCCCTACTCCACCGCAGACCCAGCACCCAGCACCCGGCCCCGGCTCCGGCTCAGGCTCAGCAGCACTCAGCACTCAGCACCCATCGCTCGTCACCCATCGCTCGTCGCTCGTCGCTTGTCACTCGTCGCTCATCATTGCTGCCATCTTGTCCAAGACCGGCGCCATTGAACGCTCTCCTGTCATGACCCCACGCTTCAAGATCTCGGATTCCATCCATTGAATGCCAATTGAATCCCGCAACCATCCTGTCTCACAGCCGCTTCACTCGTCTTGACGCCCTCGGCTCCAGCCGAGACCGCCGCAGCCTTGAATCACCGGCTTCATCAGCCACTTCAAAACCCGCACCCGACCTGTGGCCGGTCATTGCAAGCCCCGGACCGTCTCGTTCTAGCGAGTGCATCGCGCATCGCCCGCGCGCATCGCCCGTCGTGCTTCGCCCGTCGCGCTTTCAGCACAGCAATCACCAAGCCAGGCCCGCACAAAACCCAGACCGGCCCAGGCTGCGACGTAGGGACCTGGCCAGAGTCCTCACAGCGAGCTCTCGACGCGGCAGCCACCCCTTTCGTTGCCTGTTCAGCATATGGAAAGTCCCTGGCGAGTCGCTCGCTTTTGTGTCCGTCTTCGCCAGCCGAGAGCTGCCCTGGCCAAGAGCTGTGCCATTGAGCGTACATACCATACCCCTCTTTTTTTCCCCTGTTGCTTGCTTGCCCAAGACCGGTGAGGACGCAGCCATGCAGCCATTCGCTTTGCCGCATGGCTGCCCACAGCTGCTGCCCGCCTCCCGTTGATGATGATCCTCCCAGCTATGCCTACCTATGATGCCGCTTTCTGGCCGGACCGCTGACCTTGCAACCAGTGCAGTTAGCTCCGCCCCTGTGAGCCTATCCGTAACCCGTCGACGCTGCCTCACATCGGACAACAGCAGCCCAAAGAGTCGATTTTCTGCCTCTGGACAGCTCTGCTATTCTCTCGGCCGACTTCCATGGCTGCCGTAGCGCATTGACACCAACATTCTGTACGCAAGACGCAAGTATAGCGGGCCCAGTCGAGGACCAAGTTGCCAACCCGCAACACCCGACCGCGTGACGAGCTACAGCTCTCGGGATCGTGTGCTGCGCCTTTTTCTTTTTGCCAAACCTGCCCGTCGGCAGTCTTGTCCGGATCGAGTCATTCCAGTGGTTCGAGCGAAGGGCCTGCTTGCCTGCATACGAGCTTCACCGGTCGGCTGTCTCACCTCGTCCCTGACTCCACCAGGAGCACCGATAGCTTGGAAAGTGCCTTTGCCACTTGAGTTCTGGAAAGATCATGTACAGTTAGTTCATGTACACTGCTACTGCTACTGCTATTCTGCTGCTCAACCGCCCCTCTTTTTTTTACTAGCACCCCACCCCCTTCGATTTGCATGCCCCCCCGCCCCCTTCCGCCTACCTCCCTCCACCCGTGTGTCGTTCTCATACTCAAGACCACCGCTAGGTCTACTGGTCGCTGCATCGTGACACACGAGATTGTCACGGCCAGTCTGCTCCGAGGCTAGCTTCTTGTGAGAAACCACAGCTTACGCCCGCGTCTGCTGCCAGTACCCTGGCAACGCCTGCCTCCCCTGCTGGCCGCTGATGCGACTGAGTGCCTTCACGATATACGGCTTCCTGGCTTGAAGCCCCTGCTTCTGTCGTGACGATCGACGAGCCTCATCATTCGGCTCCCGCACAGGGTTCAAGATCCCAACCCTGTGGATCGGTACTTCGGAACCAAGTACTTACTGTGTATTGGTGGACGTTGTCCAACACACACCATCCTAAAGCAACCATGGTAAGATCTTTCCACACACACCCTGCCCCACGGTTGACGGCAGACTGCATGGATATATCACCAGTCCTCACCAACTTCATTGACATGTTGCACCTCGTCTTTACCGCATCAACAAACAATCTTCCCCACTGACTCGCCCGGGCCCGAGCACCATGTCGGTTCCGATACATTTCCATTGATATCCATATCCCTGTCTTGATATCTTCTGTCTCCTTGCACAGGGTCACACACCTCTTCACGCGCATCGTTCGCCTGGTTAATTGTCACATAGACTGCCCAGCTTCGGAAACGTGGGCCTCGTGCCTTTGAGGAGGACTTGCTAGAATCTGAATTGGACAGACCTCCGCTCATCTCACCCTACCCCACATCTCTTCCTTGCCTCTCAACATCGCCGACAGTGTTCTCTCCGGGTCAACTCGATACTTCTGCCTCGCCAGTAGTCTTTTTTGGTGCTCCCCTCCCACCGGACCCATTTGCCTACAATCATCAGTACCAAGAGCAGCAGCAGCACCAGCAGTATCATCCTGATTTTGAAAATCAACCTCAGCACTTTCCACAACATCAGCACACAGATTTTCAAGGACACAGCTCCTACGACGCTGGACACGTGTCCAGAAAGAGGCAAAGGGTTGAGACCGACATGTTTTCTTGCTTTTCTTACTCGGCGCCGGGCACCCTTCAGGATGGCGAGAAGTCTCCGGATCAAGACTATGCTGAGGATGAAGCGTGCATGCGGAACTCAGGCTTCGCACAGGCCATTGCAGGCTTGAACATCTTCGGGGCTACGTGTCCACCGGCTTCAAGTTACGGGCCCCCTCAAAGTAAGCCACCATCTCAGCATGGGAGCCATCCTAGGAGTCAACTAACAGGGCACGCAAGCATATGAAGCAATCTCGCCGGGGACGTTCGAGGCCCCGCCTACACGTGCATACTCAGCGGACTTGCAATCACTCTCGGATATGCCCCAACATCTGGGGCCGCCTGCTCACGGCCCCAAACAGACCAGTGTTCCCAATCTTTTGGATTCTGCTGCTAGTTACCCGCCGACCTTTTCCGAGCAGCATCCGCCCCTCCAGCCAGCGCGGCACTCAGACATGTGTTACCAGGCCCCCAAGGGCGACTCCAGCTTGGGCATGGCTCTGCCGGCCCTGAAAATAGAGAAGCCAGACTCAGACTTCCGGTCTAGCATCCTTCACGCCACTCCGGTGTATATCCGTCAAATGGACTTGCCCCACGATGGAGGCCCAGGCATGGCACAGAGAGACCAACCTTGTGGACCACACGCCATGAGCGAATATCCGGCACAATATAACCCTTCGCACAGCTTCATGCCGACAGAAATGATTCAGCCCTTTGGCTATTTTCCTCTAGGGTCACAAGGGAACGAGTTGTCCGTGTTGACGCTCAAACAGAAGCCTGCGCCAACGAGACGGGGCCCTTTCAAGGATCCACAGGCGCGAGCGCAAACAGCTATCACGAGGAAGATGGGAAGTTGCATCCGCTGTCGGATGCAGCGCATCCGAGTACGTGTGAAACGGGCATTGCCCAGTCTATTTCTTGAGTACTGACTATCTATCTACCCTAGTGCGAGATCGACCCAGAGGCACCGGACGACGAAAAAGCACCCTGCGAGTGCTGCAAAAAAATCAGTGCCAACTCCAAAGTCCACCGCATGCCGTGCCGCAGGTGGAAGCTTGTTGACGTGCGGCTCTCGAAACCCGGCAACGTCGAGGTCGAGTCCCTCAAGTGGACGCACCGCTGGAAGGACACGACCGCGTTGCCTGAGATCACGCAATGGGCAGACTCGGAAACAAGAACCATTATCCTCAGTGACGGTCTCCTAGGCGAAGGCGTGCAAGTGAAGGTCCGCAAATTTAAGTGGCTCCAAGGCGACAAGACGGCGCGTACGTGGTACGAAGCGGGACTGCAGCAGAAAGTGGAGATCGCCACCTACGCACTGGTGGATGTCGCGGCGGCGAAGGTGGACTACGAGAAGTATCTTTCGAAAGTGCATTCTGAGATGTTCGCCAAGGGCCACCACTCGCCAGCGCAGCTGAAGACCTTCAAGAACCTGCTCGGAGAAAGAGATGAGCTTCTCTGGAAGACGTATCAGCAAGCTCAGCACAGGAAAGACAACAAGTCGGTCCCTCTTGTCGAGAGAGACTTGCTTGCCAAAGTGCTGGACCTCTGGGTGGCTGTTCGTTTGACGACTAGGTCCTTCGAAATCAAAGGGAAGGAGACTTTAGGGATTGGAAAGATCAACGGGAAGGTTCTGCTTCCTCCAGTCATGGGTATGTATTCCCCGGCCTCCACCTGCTCCATGCCAACCCGAGAGCTGATTTTTGTCGCCACAAACAGGTCAGCAGCTGGACAAGATGCTCCTCGATCACACCCTGACGAAACTTCGGAGACAGACCTTGGAAATCCTGCAGAAATTGACGCAGGATAAGAAAAAGGACACGTGGCTGACGACCTACTTGGTGTCGTTCATGCTGCTGCATAACGTCTCCCTGATCACGGAGCATGACATGAAATATGCCCAAAAGCATGCGATCGGGCAAGAAGACGTGAGTCAAGCTACCCTCTATGACATGCTTCAGCGTCCCGACCTTGCACCTCGCTTCCCGCCCCGGAAGGTGCGAAATGCTAACAATACCCTGGCAGAACGCGACGTTGTTTATTTGGGCGAGGCCGGCAATGGTCCAGCAATACCATCTCGGTAAGTGTGCCCTGGACGTCATATCTGCACCAGGCCTTGTGGGAGTGGTGACGCTGCGGCTGGTATGTGGACTGAGAAGCTACACCAGGCGCGAACATTCTTCTGGCGTACTTCCACTACTGCAACCGTGGCACCTACCCCTTCTCAGACGAGTGCAAGGAGTCAGATCTCCAGAATCTTGCTGAACTGAGCGAAGATGCGATTGAATTTGTCCGGTGGACCAGGCAACTCGCCGAAGACAATAGTAAGCTCGACTGTGCACTGCTTGCCTCCCCTCCCCTCGACAACCCCCGACATTTCCCGCGAATGCGGGAGGCGATGCCTGAACCGAATGCTGACGCACCGAATAGAGGCCCAATGGAAGAAGCTGAGAGAAAGCGGCTTTGACCACAGCTCAACCGACTGGGCCACCGCCGAGAGACAGGCAGAGGACTACAGCAATCCTTACTTCTTCGTTAGCCAGCTCTATGGCAAGTTATCCCCCACACTCTTGGGCGACAATAAGCAGGGTGCTAACACATCTCCCAGAGGCGAACTGGACCCCGCGCGACACTCTTGTCGATAAGAGGTCCTGCCGCCGCAGGGTACAGACCGGGCCCACGCAGTCTGACGGCCGCTACGCCACTAAATGAGCGAGGATGCGCGAGGCAAGGAAGGATTGCTGCGGCCGGCAAGAGACGTCGTCTTCGCTTGCGTCGTGCATGGATGCCCGCAGATGGCGACAGGAGAAGCAACAGCCATTATCAGCAGCGACCAATATGCCGGCACCGTCCATGGGGTGCAACACTGAGCTGATTTTCTTGGTTGTCCCACGCTGCTGAAGAACGAAGGACCCATGCAGTCTTTGCTTCTCGGCTTCTTGGGTGTGGGCCAAAGATGCATGTGGGTCACATGACTGAGCGCCTGTGATGGGGCTTATGAGGTACCTTTGGTGGAGCACGTGCGGGCCTCTCTTTGTTGTGCACCAAACATGAAATCTCCCGTGGCAGTTGCCTTTTGCCTTTTTTTTGTCTTCTCGGGCCTCGATTCTCTTTCGGACGTGTTTTCTTTCTCAGCCTTCCCGGTTTAGCAAGTGTGCAACATCAGACGGCCGAAGATTGTGGGAGGAAATCGTCTGAAAACTGGGCTTGGGGGAGATCCGTGGTGGAGATGAGGGCTTGGTCGGTGGCAAAA
>JASMMZ010000014.1:1627746-1738674 GCA_038502455.1 Anisogramma anomala
GTATATCCTTGGGCAGGCTTTAGTGTGGATTTCCGATCGCTGGGTGAATGTCTCTGATGATCTATTTTCCTTGTTGGATCTAGCGAGAACAACGGCGGCAATCTTGTTTTTTGACTAGCGGCGGGTTTTCAATACGAACAGAGGCTGAAGAAATGACTCTCATTGTGTTGGGAAGACCTTCAGCTTGATGCCGGCGAGAGTGAATGTGGTAGTCCAGTAATTCTGGGCCGTATAGTTGGTATTTCTTTCTGGTGTGAGCAGACGAAAGGGCAGTGGTTCCCTCCCTTTCAAAGGATTTTTTGGGGCAAATATGTAACTATTTTGGTCTGCCGCCCTGGCTAGCTTCAGGACATGTTCATAATGAATTTAAAGTCAAACCTTGTTGGCAGGCATTTAGTTGTAGCTACGGTTATCGATTCGAATCAAATAATCGAAGTAATAGTAGTATAGCATAGAGTAATGAGTAGTTGGATAATTAATTCCTCTCGAATGTGGGAGCCGGCTGGTAGGCTTCTATTTATTAGTTTATATAACGGGGTTAACACACATCCCTGACTCAAAGTAGGTGCCTATGTTTCTGTTCCCTTGAAGAACGCTAAAACAATTGTTTTCATACCAAAATGATGAATTGAAGTTAATAGTACTCGTGTTGGAACAATATTGACTGCTATTTTAGCAGGTCAATTGCAGTGCAGTCAGTCAACTTTACTGTAAGTAAAGTTGACTGTACTGACTGCAAGTGGAGTGCTAGATTCAGACTAGGGCACGGGCCAAGCAATTGGCCATACAAATTACTGCGCAGACCGGCTAGCGGTCTGCCAAACCTAGAACAATGCATCCACCATTTAACCATTGCAATACTACCGTTACTTCGACCAGAGCCTCGAATCAACAACGTTGCAACGTCAAAAGGCCTATCAGGCAAAGCCTACAAACACATTGTACTAATTACTCTTATACTTATTTTTAATATTATATAACAATCATATAAATTGCCTATACAAATACAAAGTTAAATTATACGTGGCCTATAAAGTAACCCACAATGATAAAAATCAATACATATATATAACCATAAGAAGTTACACCATATACTATTTCTACGAATTATCAATTTATTACGATCTACAAACTTTTTCAAGACTTTATTTAGTATATTTTTCGTGATAATATCAATTTGTTTATCGTTATCATTAATCTATGAAAACGATTTTTTGAACATTTTATATATCGTGCATAAAGCTATTACATCGATTGTTCATGGTTTTTTTTCAATCATTGTAAACTTATAAAAGTATTTGTAGAAAATCTTGAGATCGATATATATAATCACTAATATAGTTTATAAATCGAATTGTTTTGTAACGACGTTGATAATATCTACAATCGCTGTATATTTTTATCAAAATCGGACATTTTAATATGTACCTTCAATATAAATACATTGCAAATAATCTTTCCTTTGGAACTGTAATTAGTTATAGTATAATCAAACTGACTATATTAATTACAAGTTAATTGCATGGACTGCAAGTCAATTGTAGTGTGGTACCCAATTCAATATGGGGTACAGGATCGATAATTGCCCATACAAACTAATATAGAGACCGGATAGCGATCTGCCAAACATAAAAGAATACATCCACCACCTAACTACTACAATATTACCTATTACTTCAACTACGATTTGAATCGACAACATTATAACGTCTGGAAACCTATCAACCATAATCAGTGCATAGCGGCAAGTTGAGCACAAATAAGCTAGGTAAAAGAAAAAGCTACTTTGTTCCACCTTGTGCAATTGCAATGTAAAAGAAATGTGATCTGGAGCTTGAAAGGAGATTCCGCCACCTCCTCCCAATGGGCCTTCCGGGGTTTCCACGCTGTAGTCGAGTCAAATTCGAACCTTGTTACGGTTAAATAGAGTTCGGGGCGTATGGGTATCGATGGGAACGAGGCTGCGGACAAGTTCGCGAATGTCGACGCCAGGTCTTCCACCTGCTATCACGATAATGACCAGCTATTTACCAATAATATGAAATCATTACTTCGATCATAATTAAAAGCCGTTAGGAAAAAGTGGTACGAATATAAACATATTAAATTATCCCCTTGATATATATGTTAGAGCCTTACGTATTTGACCAAACTAAGGTTTTAATTCGGCAAATTTCAAAGGTTAGGTATTTCCTCTTTTTCGGCTTCTTTATTCCGTCTTTTTTTATATTAGTTACTAATCATAAAGTACAAATACGGAGACTTTATATTATATTTTCGACGTTTTCAACGTTTTCATTGTTTTAAAACAGATAATAATTACTTTCACTACGATCACAAACGTAATATCTACTATTTAATATACCACATAGCCGTTATAAATGTTTGAAATTTTTAGCCGCGCTCACTTCGAAAACCCCTAAACGGAGGGATACACGAAATCTATATAAAAAGAGTTCTTTTGAACCCTAGGAATTTCCGGGCTTTTATTTGCATTATAGAGTGTTTCTTAAAAGAAAAACAAGGTTGAATTATAAACGAATAAGCCTACATTTATGCCTACCAACAATAAAAAGATTTTATGCCAGGCGGAATTTACATATAAAAATTACACTCGTTAATATATATACCTCTTACCACTAACACGCTATTAGTAATATACCGAGGGACTTATTCTTGTACCAGTTTTACTACGGCCGTTACTAAAGCTTTAACAGCCGTCGTTATATAAATTTATCCTTATTGGAACAATATTAAGAGTTTCGGAAAGGTATTTAGAGTAACGAAAGGGGCGGCGGCGCAAGGGTTAACCGGGTGTTATAACCCAGATAGAGGTTGAGCCAGGAAGCAGGCTAGTATGCAACACTGCGCCACTAGAAAACCTGAAGTCTAGCATCAGGCGGGGAACTTCTCTTATGTCAGCAACCCCGGACAGGGAAGGACCGATAGGACTGACAGCGACTCCAGCGGTCCAGTACTGAAGACGGTATGAAGGCACAAATACATAAGGACACGATCATCACCACACAGATAGTATTTCCTTCATAGCTCTTCAGTTGTCAATCTAAGTATTCAGTCTACACACTTGAATAGCCTAACGGCTAGTGATCATTCTACAACACGAACAAATATCTTCTTGATATTGCACCTTTGTTACCTCTACTACCTTATTGCTAACATAAACCCCCTAACACTTTCTATTTACTCACGGGTATTTAGTGTGATCATTACACCGGGGCGATAACAGAGGTGAAAGGCGCGGGCTAGTTGGAGATGAAGTCCGTTTCCCCTCCACTATTAACCTCATTGTTGCTGCCGTTTATGCCGGCTCCAGCCTCCCCGGTAATGGCGTTCCGTCGCATTAACAACGCCGTTTCCGTGGCTTGGGCCGCGTCGCCCTTCACTGTTTCGACGGCGGTGCAGAAGGGTCGTCATAAGGTGATTAAACACTTGAAAGGCGTTTTCGCTGCAATGGCGGAGCGGTAAACTGTTAATGGTTTGGAGAAGTTAATGACGACGGAAATACATCCACTTTTACTATTTATAACTATTATTTTGTGTTAATACTAGGTGTTTTTGTAATTTGAACTTTTAAAGTTTGTACGCCTGGCTCTCATGAATGAAAACCGTATGTAACTCATATAAAACTATTTCCTACTAACAGTAATAAGGTGGGAGTGGGTGGCGAAGGTTGGAGGTAATAAGGAAAAAAAGAAAAAAAGGGTCGAAAATGGAAGGTGAGCGTTCTGAGTGTATTTAAAGCGTTTAGAAACTAAGGGTTTCTAAGTACAGAACCATACACATCAGGATTTTACGTAAATCACTCGTCTTTTATATAATGGAACCATTACTCGTATTAGTATAGGTACCCCGGTTCAAATGTAAGGGTTATAAAGATACATAACAATATTCATTATTTTATTTACGTTATTATTATTAAAGGAAACGTTTAAATTCAATGGTTGTATTATTAAATGACCTTTTTTTATGAAAGGCGCAGCGTATAGGCTACCGCGCGTATACAGTGGATCTCCTGTTATTATAATTCACTTCGCGATGCCCATATATTATTATACACGCCTTTTACTTACACCCCTTACACGGGTTTTCAATTTATAATTGTTGTTTCACAGAGCCCTCCTCCTTTTGAAGGGTCTTTACAGTTATATTCCTGGCGTTAATAGGTGCTGGATAGTGACTAAAACGGTCATTTTTTACGATTCGACTAAGGCTATAATTTACAAGCTTTTAGATCTCTGAACTACAAGGCACCCTAAGGTCCTAATTGAAGGGATAGCGAAGGGTCTTGACGAGCCATACTAGCCCTATCAACTTCGCGTTACAATGCCTTCCGTCGGTATCTACAGGTATATTTCTTAGCAGTTAGTACGATACTTTGAGGTTGGTATTGCCCACTAATAGTACATAGCAAAAAAAATGTTCCGGAAATATTCTGAAGAAAAGCCCTTATAAAATATTGTATGAAAAGTATTGAAATCGGCTACCCTAAATTCCTAACATCGTGAAATCCGAAAAGTTACCGACATTTGACTAAGATCTGCTTTTAAAATAACTAAAACACCGCTAAACTCTGGAGCGTTATTTAACCCCGTTTATTTTACGCGATACGTATAAATAACCGTAGTTTTGGTAGAGCTTTAAACGTTGCAACGTTGTCGATTCGATTGGTTGAAGTAATAGTAGTGTTGCAGTGGTCAAGTGGTAGATGTATTGTTTTAGGTTTAGAAGATCGCTAGCCAGTCTACACACTAATTTTTGTAGCCAATTTCTTGGCACATACCCCAATATAAAGTGGGCACATACTATACTTGACTTGAAGTTGATACAGTAGACCCACAAAACAATACACTTGACTTACAGTCAATATAGTTAACTTTACTATAAGTAAAGTTAACTTACTATATTACAATTACTACTAGTTAAATACTAGCCACTTTTTGTTTTATTCACGTACGTGAGTGAGGTAGACCAATATTTTCCGGTTATTATTAAATTATCTTTTCGTTCACTGGTCAAACCCTTATCAATTTCAAGGTCAAATAAACTTGAATTACCTCCATTTACCCCATTTTTCCGAGTTTCGGATTTATTAATGTTCACAAATAAGTTCTTTGTCACAAACTTATACAGGCCTCCAATTTAACTATGTCAATTAAATAAGTCGTTGATCTTAATTATCTAGTAATTTTTCAATTTGCCTAGGCATATGTGTTGACTGATACGTAACTTCACCTTATTAGTTAGTCGATGAACGAAGCTTTCGATACATATAATCATTTTATTGATATTCACAAACCTTTCAAACCCCCGATTTAACTATTTCTTCGTTTTAATTTTAAATAGATTATCTTGATTATCAATCAATTGAAACTCCTCAATCTTCCTACCTTCATAAGATTCACGAAATACTATTACATGAATTATCAAACGATTTTCGCTAGTGATTTGGAGGTTTCAAAGGTATTGAAACTGGATTCTCAAGTTGGTATAAATTATTACCGGAATAAAGAAAATCCCTAACTTCATGTTAGTTATGCAAAGTTTTTTCTATAGTGCCATACCTACATCAAAATCGGCTATTATATCGTAAACTTTAAAAGCTAACACGCTTAGTATAATCCTCTAAGATTAAACAGAAGTTAAATAAATTAAGCTTCCGATAATATGAAACTATTCCTTTTCCCTATTCAAATACAGAGAGTTATTAGGAATCCGATTCACAACAAGTTTTTGTTGTTCGTAAAGAAGCCGTCCGTAAAAATTATCAATTTAGCTCTAGATAAGTTAATTGGAACCATATTAATTTCTCGGTCTAAATTCTGTATTCAATACTTCAATATTCTATTTAATTAATCAAAGTTTTCGTCAGTTAGTTCTCATGCTTATATCATAATCGATAAGTTGTAAAAGGCCTCCGATTAGTATAAAGTGACTATATAACTGCTACAAACGCATTATTACAAATATCGGTGAGCCATAATTACGTTAGTCTTATCAATTATAACCAAATTAATACTTTAATCCTTTTCATAGAAACTAAGGTAAATATTGTTAACACTAAGAATACAGATTAAGGATCAGTTAAATTCAAGTTAATTACTCTTAACCAAAGTTAAGAAGTGCTTGAAATTTTAAAACTTTAAGTCTTTAATCGCTAGCTATTCTGATATTATAAAGTTAGTAATTCCAACGAAAAGGGTATCATTGATTTGCAAACCTATTAAACCGATGTTATCATTTTACGTTACTAATATGAAAGGCTTGTAAATTGAAAAACTTAGACCTAGCCTCAATTTAAAATACGAATGATAAGTTGGAAACGAATAAACACCTACTTTAATTAATTCTTATCTTGGTTTAATATACTATATAACCGTTTCCAAAGAATATTTTCCACATCGTATTTATGATAACTCCAACAAAATAATCTACTATTAATCGGTTTCTAACTAAGTATATCTTTACATTATATTGCGGCTATTGAGGACAAACTTCTTTTTAGTTTTTTCTAGTAAACCTGCTATTAGAACGACCACCAAATGTTAGCTTTTTTTAAAATCGCTAACTATTACGTAAAAAAATATTTGTTTCTTTTATTTCTGCATGTTCAAATTATTAAACGTAACTTTTAATACGAACGCACTGTTATCTTACCTTTAACCTCGTATATAATCCTTAACCTGAAAATCGTAAAATTTGGGATATAAAGGTTAAAATCACCTTTAAACATAAATTATACAACTTTTCAAATCAGGAATCCATAAATCTCAACCTCATCGTTTTCCTTAAAAGTTTTACCGAATGGCTTAATAACGCCTTATACCTAGAGTTTTACAGCCAAGTATTGATCATTCTTCTTATTTTGACTAATTACATAATATTATAGATCCGGTCTGGTATATATTCATTATTATTCAAGTTACTCTTCTTTGGTACTTGGCTGTATCAGAGGCATTTCTTTTACTTATCGATTACGGGGGAAGAAATATTATATTAATTTATTCGTTCGACTCAAAATATTTCATTGCTATAGTTAATTTCTGTAATATAAAGCTTCACTTGATTTATACGAAAAGTCGTGAAATCATTAACAGTTCTAATAATACTTTAAAGTTCGCGATATTAAAAATCTTAAATATTCCATAATATTTACCTAGCTTCTGCCATATAGGAACTTCACTTTACAACAGTAAAATAAACAGGTTGATCGTATTAAAACCGTTTCTGGTATTAAAGGAATTATTAACTGAAGACTGTGCCGATTATTTTCATAATTCCTTAAAAGCTTTATCACATACTACGACTCTCATTTTAGTACTTACTAATAGTAAAGAGTTGTTCGTCAAACGTAAATGTTATGGGCTCAGGTCATTGGCTATTGATTCTATAGATTACGTGACTATGCACGTAACGAGATAGGCAGTACCTAGTCTAGGCCCGGTCCGGGTATAGACCGGATACGGTTCGGGCGCGGACTGGATACGGTCCATGTACGGCACGTATAAGGGCAAATGATGGGCTAGGCACTAGCTATACCTATAGGTCCTATACGTTAAGCCACGGTAACCTCTTTTAATATTTCTTCGTATCTTCATAATAAACCCTATTTAGCACCTACTTGGCTTATTATAGTAAGTTGAATTATAATATGCTATTAAAGTTTATTTTTTATTTTTCCGAAAGAATATTCCTTATTATAAACTAATTAATAACAAACGTTTATAATTTCACGTTCCACTTCAACGTTATCAGAAAGGATAGGCTATCGGTTAATACCCAGTTTCTACCTTTATAAATATACCTCCTACCCTTTCGAAACCAACTTAAACCGATATTTTTCATTTTTATAGATACCGCAAGTTATATCGCGTTAGTTATAAAATAATTTTAATAGCCGGGTTAATAAACTTTAATTATCGACCCTAAGTTTAACTTTGTTTAAGTTGTAACAAAAATTGAATAAATCGAAGCCGAATTAGCCGCGACTTGCGTTTGTTTTCCACCGGCTTAGGGTACGTGAAAACGATATAATTAATCGTAATTCGACGAATATAAGTTCTTATAAACAGCGACACGTCTAACGATTAAATTTATACTAAAAGTAAATAAAATATAAATTTAAAAAAGTTGATATACATTTTTCTATGTATAGGAATTTTACACGGCGACAGTAAAATAGGCGGTTATAATGTATTCGAAAAACTTGAAGATACGAAAGCATATATAATATAAAAAAATTTCTCGATTATATCGAAACGGTTTTTAATGACTTTTACCGCGCGGATAAGGTATTAATCGAATTAGAAGGTTTTGTTATAAATGATAAGGACCTGTAGATACTATTCGTTATTAAGTTCGAAATACTTTTAACCTAAGCGGGTAGTTTGAATTGAGTTTCGGCCATAAAGTGTAATTACTTACGTTTTTACGTATCGCTACGTATCCGCAACAAATCTATTACGGCAGGTGTTAACTAGGTGGATTATATCGTAATCCTGGAGAAGTACTATAAATTCATCGACGAATTAGAGTTTTTGGATTTGAAGTGGAATTTTGGTTGTTAATTAACGGGACCCGTATAAACTTAATAACCGGATGGTTATACGGCTATAATGAGAGTCTACACCTTTTTAGTTTTTTCGCTAAAAGGATGTAATGATTGCGGCTAATTATCTTGATACTTCGATTAGTAATTTTAATAAGCTCGTTTAGTATATGTTTAAGATTAAGGACGTAAGGCAACGTGGACAATGGTAAAAAATCGTTAGGCCAAACTTACATCGGGGCGTTACATACGTTATGGTTTATCCGATTATTATTAACGCCGCTGCGAACTTCGCTCCGTATTGCATTTTACGTAGATATATACGATCCAAGTCGAAAAGGTTAAGGAAGGTTTCCTATTAACGGCGATGGGGGAGGTCTAACTTTTAACTATAGTTCCGTTTAGTGGTCATTTAACCTTAACGTCGTAGTTGTAAAATCGAGTAGAAAAGAGTTTAGTATGATGAAAATACGTATAAACGAAAATTTATTTTTTTCTTCCTATACTTTTCAATAATACCTATTTTTTAATTGCTTTAGTCGATTTTAGCTAGAATTGCTATTATATTATAAGCGAGGCGTTGACATAAATATTAAAAGCAAAGTCAATTCAGTGGTTATATCTTCGAAATCTCGGCATAATATTAGGGTTACGGTAAAATACGTATATTATAAAAATACCCAAGTTTCGTATAAATATCAATGAATAATTGAAACCGATATGAGTATATATCATTATCGGAATAACGAGGAATGTAATTTTTTGAATACCTTAGATATAATATCAATGAATAACTTTCAACGTTAGCGGTAATTGTTTTGTAGTTTAGGGTTAAAGAGGCCTGATTATCGACGTAATAATAACTCGTTTTAGAAAAGGGGATATATAAGGCGTGATGGGTTCAGTTTCCTTTGGTTTAATATAACGTTTGTAACGAAAGGCATAACGTATGGAGGATTCGTCCCGATTTACTTTTGCTATAAGTTTTTGCGAAATAACGAGGATTTTATAAACGATGGCGATAATTACGATTAAGGAGGAAAAGAATTAATTTTGTTTTCTATTAGAATTAGATAAATCATGAGACTTATTCGACAAGGATAAGGCTATAACCTTACTCCTATATAAAGATAAATTCGATTATGATATTTATATTCAATTAAACAAAAATAATCTTTTTTAAACCAACTTTAACGGCTGTTATATTCGATATTACAGGATTAAGTTTTTCAAACTTTAACGATAAGTTACCAAATTAATAAATAAGGGTTAGGTTCAGGTAAACTTTTTATAGGTTATAATGCCGGTTGTTGGTAGGCCTTAGACGTTGCAACGTTGTCGATTCGATTGGTTTTCGAAGTAACAGTAGTATTGCGTAGTTAGATGGTAAATGTATTGTTTCAGGTTTGGAAGACCGCTAGCCGGTCTTCACTGTAAATTGTATGGCCAAGTGCTTGGCCTGTGACTTAGAGTAAAGTGTAACGTACTATACTCGACTTAAACATAATGCCGTAAGTCCACATAAAGCAATACCCTTGTAATACGGTTAACTTTACTATAAGTAAAGTTAACCTATTGCATTATCTATAATACCATTACAATACTATTCCAATGCTAGCGGCTTTTGTTTTGTGCCTGCGTACATCAGTGTAGCTTGCCATTGTAATGATCACACTAAATACCCGTGAGTATGTAGAAGGTGTCCAGAGGGTTTATGTTAGCAGTAAGGTAGCAGAGGTAACAAAAGGTGCAATATCAAGACTGTATTCGTGCGAGTGATGATCAGAAGCCGTGAGGCTATTCAGGGTAGACTGAATACTTAGATTGACAACTGAAGAGCTATGAAGGAAATACTATCTATCTTGGTAATGAAAGTGTCCTTATATATCCGCGCCTTCATACGTCTTCAGTGTAGGCTCGACTGGCTCGATACCGAGTCCATCGAGTCTCACACCATGCTGACCCTAACCCTTGTGTACGGTGTGTCTGTTGTGGATCCCTGGTGCCTGCCGAGAGGCTGTGTCCAACCGATTTCCTTCGTTATCTGCTGCGGGGCCGCCGCTGGTGCGCCCTGCAGATGTTGGGTCATAACAGCCATCAATTTGTGGCAACCTCTAAAATTCCTCCTCAATCCATAAGCTAGACCTCTGTCAATTTCAATCAATTGGTACTGACAATAACCTTAATTACGGCCCCTTATAGACCTTTTATTTCACCCTTTAGTAGCCTTTGTTTTTTCAATACCGTACAAAAATCCTTTGTTATAAACCTACGCAAATTAAATACGCCATCACTTACGTATCTTTTACCAGTAGTTTACGCTATTGTTATCGCTACTATTGCCCTAGCGATCTTCCGTTTTGCCAGGGCAATCCTTCACGTTACGTGTTAGGAGATCCACATATCTCTTGATTCATATAGTTAGCGTATTACTATCTATAAACCTTTTCAGGGTGTATTTAGGCGTAACTTTGGTAATAGTATTGGTAGGGTTATCTTTACCTTTAATTCACCGAAACTTATCGATTTCCCAGGCTTCTTATACCTTCCTTAACGCTATTAAGTTTTTTATTAGGCGTTTTTTATTAGTCGCATGTAGTTTTAATAGGTATTTATAAAGGCTTCAGAAGTCGGTATACATTACTATAGGTATCGGTGGTAAACCCAGCTATTTAGTGATAATTCTTAATGTTCCGTTAGTTACCATATCAATATTAAAGCTTGTTTTTATTCTGTAAACTTTAAATCCTAATACGCTTCAATTTACACGTTTACATTTGATAGATATTTAATATATAAGGTTTCTGGTAATCGTAAATTGCCCTTTAGACTTATCTTCGTTAACTAGTATTATTAAAAAGCTGATTTACGATATAAGGTTAGTATTGTTGGCAAATGACTCGTTTGTAAAGATTATTGGCTTCGCTTTTGTTAGATTTATAAAGACCATATTAATTCCTTTTTTACGTGATTTATTTACTACTGAATCCGGTTGTTTAACTGGTTAAAGTTTTCATCTTACAGGTCTTATATTTGTACCGTAATTGAAAGGTCGCATGATACCTTCGGTTAACATAACGTGGCGATATAGGCTGCACGAGCCCTTTGTTTAAAATATCTTTATGCTGTTGCCTCGTCAGCCTCGTCGATAATCTTTAGGCTTGTAACTTATCCTTTTTAACGTAGGTTAATATATGTACCTCTTTTAGCCTTAATACTATAAATACGGAGTGAATATTTATTAAAGTTAAGTTATATGTCTTTAATCAAAGTTTTAACTGGTTTACACTATTAAAAGCATAACTTTTCGAAAACACGTTGTTTCGCCGCCATGAATCCAGTATCGTCGAGGAAAAGGGTATCGTTAGTTTATATACCTAAGATACCAAAATCTTTACCCTTTGTAATTAATAGATACGGATTAAATGTTAAAGTCTTTATACTTAGCTCATTTTTAAGGTGTACTTGGTACGTTAAAAACAAGTAAACGCCAGCTTTGACTAGTTCATATAAAGGTTTAATATAATGTATTATCGTGTTAACCAGAAACTTATCTCTTAATTTTTATAGTAGTTTTGGCAGTGTAATCCGTTAAAATTTGGTGGCAAATTAAATATACGTTTACGTAATGTCTCGACTATTAAATATAAACTAACTCTTTATGCCAACAATCAAATTGGCAGTAATAACAACGATTAAACGCTGGCTAATCTTTTGGATTATGGGAGATCAAGTAAGGATTTAGTTTTACCTTTATTACTGTATTTTTAAGTGATCAACCGTGACTTTTCGTATGGCCGGTCCGTAGTTTTACTTTTAACCTCGTAAACTATACTCGATTGAAACATAGTGAAATTTTAGCTTTAAAATTGAGTTAACGGTATAAATTATATAGCCCCTCACAACAAGAAGCCATCAATTTACATTTTGTTAATTTCCTTTCAATGTTTACTTGGTATGTTAATAATACCTTCGGTACGTAGCTTAAGGGCAAGTTCTTTGTTAAACTTTTCCTTTTAAAATACCTATACCGTTGTATATGCTTCGGTAGGCTTGTAATTTCCATCTTCCTCCTTTTTAATATATATCCTCCTTTTAAGTGGGTTTTCACGCCATCGATGTTATATCGGCTTATTAATAGTCAGCTCGAAAAGGTTATATTAACTAATTCGCTTGGCTCGGAGTTTTTCAACATCGAGATCTTTATTAAACTTAATAGGTCTTCTATACGACTTAACTTATGTAACTTTGAAAGTTATAGGTTTGTTAGTAATTTTAACCACCACATTGAAATCAGTAATATTTAAAATTTCATACGGTTTATCTCATTTTCCTGGATTACGCCACGTAAGGACTTTACTTTGAAGGGGGAGTAAAACATGTTTGTTATTAAAGGTCCTTTTTTAGTATTAAGGGCATTATTAACCTGGCGGCATTCCGATTCCTTTTTTAATTAATTTAGTGCTTTGTTATATATTATAACATGGTTTTGGATGTTTAAAGAGGGTGACGACTTAATTGTTATATATGTGTAAGTTCTTAATACCAGTAAAGTTGATATAAGTTCGTTAGGGCTATCAGTATCGTTTAAACGTTTTACCGTACTTAAAGACGTATCTTTTAGCTTGTAAAGCTTCCGATTTACAATGTAAATATATCGTAGGCCTTTTGTAGGAGCGTGTATGCCCTTTTAATTTTATTAATACAATAATTAGCTTTTATAAGGACCTATTTATATTAAATCCCTATTAATTTTTCATTAGTTTAAAACTTTATCGTCATACAACTGGTGCCGATATTATAAATTAATACGTTTGGCGGACTAAGGTGCGTGTTAATTTTCAAAGTATGTAATACTTCCTACATTTTCTTCGCTATAATAGTTCTATGGTACTTTATACTATCAAAAGCCGTAGCAGAGTTTATAATATATAATATTGGTTTACAGTTTAAATAAAACACGTTTTCGAAGATTTCCGAGTTAAAGTTTTAATTTATTTCAACGTAAACTTTAACTTTAAAGGTGCTTAGAAATATGTTTGGTAATAGTGGTAAAGGCGTTTAACAGCCTTTAGTGCTAGAAAATTCATATTTTCCTAACCAATTGCCTTTAAGATGTTGTAAGACCTGTTAATTATAGTGTAATTAAACCTATGATATAATTAACGAAGTTTTTCCTCCGTTAAGTTTAGCACCACTACATTTGGTTACTAAAGATAAAACTAGAGGTACCCTTATTGAAGGTGAAGTGAAAACTTTTTGCCAGCTTTAATATATATTAGTTTATTAGTCCAAATATTAACGTTAACGTTGAGGTTTTTTATATCTTTAAAGAATAGGAAGAAAAGGGTAAGGGATTTCAAAATATAAAAAATAATAGGGCCAATTATAAATTTCACTATCATCGATCCCAGTAAAGATATCTCTTTCCTAAGGCTGAAGCCAACTTTAACTTTACTAACATCCGTGTGGTCAAGTTTCGTAACAGTATTAGTATCCTTTTGTAACACGATATACTACGAATAGTCTTTTATTAAGGACCGTATTACCCCTATATCCGTTATAATCCTTTAAAAGACTTATTTTGCATACCGGTTTTAAATAGTAAAAAGGTGTATAAGGCTAGGGGTTTCATCATTATAACGGCGATAGGGGTCTTTACTTATAAGGCGGTATAGGAATACGTGGTCGGCTCATTATTACGTGGCTTTCAGGTTAATACCGGTATTAGTACTAGTATCTTCGTATTAGCCGATAACCTTTAGTTTATTTTCTTCCTCCTTAACTTTATTTCCTTTTAATTACGTAACACGTTTTATATTATTCCATTCTAAGGTAAAGGGGTATGACGTATAGTATATTACCTGTTTTGCGTTACATTTAGCGATAATATGACGTGTTAACTAGTAACCCTACTTACCGCAAATCCAATATTTCTTAACGTTTAAGTTAAATTTACTTAATCGATTTAGAAACTTTAAGAAATGTGAAATCCATTTTTCGTAAGTAAAGGTCCGGACCCTTTATTTACCGTACTCACTAGGTCGTCTGTACCGTCGATTAATATAAAACGAATTAAAAGGATTTTTTCGTTACTGAATTCCAGAGTTTATAGGTATATACCAGTCGAGTTAGAGACTCAAGTAGTTACGATCGTTAAAGAGGAACGTAGTTGGCTCAAAAAAACTCTTTACAGGTGATATCAGGTTATTACAAGACGTATTCGAACTTTTTATAGCCCATAACTATTTACCGAACCTGCTGATATAAGGTGCTTTCGCTAGCTTTTACATTCCTTATTGCTTATTAGCAAAATATTAACCTATTAAGCAAATAATTTAAAAGATCCATCTTGCTTTCTGACTATTTTTATAATTTAATATATAAGATTACTTGATAATATTCCACTTCGCATAATACTGGGAAAGATTAATATCTTGTTTAAAATAGCTCTTTATACCATCGGAAATTTCGCGGAGAAAGGTATAATTCGTAAGGTATCGGAGGTAGTAGTCTTTAGCTTAGTCGGTAAGGATACTTGTAAATAACAATTGAAAACCTGGTAATTTAACTTTTATTTAGCGGTAAATGTTAAATAATTGGCGTTACTTAACTTCGAGGAGATTATACTTGTTATGGTCCGACCTACAATGGTAAACCAAGTAGATACCAAATGGGATTTACTATTGAGATGCGGAGGAAGACTAGAAGAGGCTACCGTAGCCCAACATGTAGGGCCCTTGGGTAGGGCTAATGCCTAGCCCATTACGTGCCTTTATACGTGCCGTATACAGATCTTACCCTGTCTGTATATGGGTAGGGTTCGGCTTATACCCGGTACGCACCCGGGTTGGGCCTAGGCCTATCCCGTTACGTGTATAGTTATGTAAACTATAGGCTTAATAGCTAACGGCCTAAATCTATGATATGCTCCCTTTCTCCCGGATGTTGTAAGGGTTACGGTGCCTTTTTAGATAAACCCCGGACGCGGGCCGTACCCGCTTAGTATGCGGGTCGAACATAAGCCGGAGATATTACGCCTGATATATCGTATAATACTTCGGCCGGTTTACCTTATATCGCCAGCGTCGTATAACGTATCCGCTAACGCGCCATATAAGGCTTCCTTTTTGCTGTCGACTCCGTATAACGTCCCTATTAACGCGCCGTATAAGGTATCCTTTTTATCGCTGGCACCGTATAACGTACCCGTTAAAGCGCTATATAAGGTATCCTTTTTACCGTCAGCGTTAGATAATATACACGTTAATATATCGTAACGCATCGTATAAGGTATCTTTTTTGCCGTCGGCGCCGTGTTACGCGTTTGTTAAAGTATTGTGTAAAGTGAAGTTTTTGCTTTTAGTATCGAATAACGCGCCTTATATAACACGTAGCCCTTGCCGAATTCGGTTCGCCAATCCTTATAAATACAAACGCCCTTACGTAACCTTTAAAACCTTTTTCTTTTTCCTTTTATACTATAGCCCTCCCCTTTTTCACTAACTATTTAGTTATAACTTTTTTTATTTTTTGATATAAGTTAGCTAACTATTTAAACCTATATATCTTTACTTTTTTCCCTAACTTATTATTATAGCCGGCGTATTTAACGGTTTTAGCCTCGAATACGTTACCACCGGCGCCCCCGGAAAAGGAGATGAGCTTCCTCGTAAGTTATATTACCTTATAATATACCATTACCCTATTATTAATTATCTATTATAGCCCCCTCGCGTTATAAAATATGTTTTTGTCCTTGAAAATAATAATAATAAAATTAAGCTTCCTTTACTATTAGTGAAAGACGTTCATATATCGTATATTAACCGGTTTTTAAACTTCAACATTCCCTTATGTTACGTTCGAGTTTATCATATATAAGGGTGTCGTATATATCGGAAGGTTTGTAATAAAGAAGGTTAACAAAAAGAAAACCTTATGAAAGGCCAACCGCTAAGTAATTTTTGTTCGAAATATATTTAAAAATAAATTCATTTACGTCTTTACCCGGTTTACTTATTTTTTACGTTATTTGATTATTGTGGTAAATGATAAGTTTTATATCTTATTCCTTATACGTAAGCGTTAAAACGATATCCTGGGTTTTTAACCTGTTTTTACCCCTGCCTTTTCCGAGTTGGTTAATCAATTTACTCTGTTTCTTAATATCGCTTGAGCGTAGAAAGTTTTTACTATACCGGCTGTACAGGCCGTCACTCCTTTAATTATACGCTTACGCTGCCTTTTCCTTTCGGATTTGTACTTACCCCGAATCCTTTCGTCGCATTTTACTATATCGCCTATTTATCGAAATAGGACGTCTTTGGATAAACGAGCTTTAACGCGTAACGTTTTCGCCACGACTCCCTTTAGTTACCGCCGAATACCTTTTCGTAATTTTAACTTAAAGGGCTAAAATAATATTGGAACCTGAGCTATATTCTTTATAATTAATATAAGCTACGGTTTACAAAATATTACAAACAATATATAAAACCTAATTATACGATTCCCAATTTCGTTTATTTCTCATTTATTAACCTTATATAAAAAAATAATGAATCGGGTGGACTGAGAACGGGAGTAGGATTGTACCCGGGCCGATCGCGTTATCTGGGACTAAATTAACGTGTTATAGTTTTTAATAACCCGCCTAAAGAGTTACTTCCCCCACCCTACCCTTCGCCTTATTTTTTGTTAACCGTTATCATTAGCGTTATTTAACGTCCGTCCCTTTAATGTTATCTTTTATTTTTGGCCTTCTTTAGAGTTCGTCTGTCCTCGTATTATCCGCTATTTGCTTTTCCTAACGCTAGTCTCTCCTTGCGTTATCCGCCCTTTTCCGCATCGCTTCGCGTATGGCCCACCTTATACCAACCCCCCTCTTCAACGCCTACCGGTTTTCGCCATGCTTTTTACTGTCCCCTTCCCATATTATAGCTTAACGTTCGGAGTTAGTTGTAATAGGGCCTTTGACGTTAATAACGCCGATAATCGTTAAACTCAAATAAAAATAATAATAATAAATAAGTAAACCTTTCCTAAAATGTGGAGAAAATCGCCTGATAGTTGAATATAATCCAAAATAGACGGTGAATATTTATTTAACCGTATCCAATATATTATAACCTTGTTAAAAAATAAATTCTCCTTTTTATTTTCTAATTAAATTTTATTTCTAAAGTATAAATGGTTCGTCTTACGCCCATTGTTTAGTATAAATTTAACGTCGTTGTCAAAATACCAAGCTATGAAAAACCCGAACATTTCCCCATTTAGTTTTGAATATGTTTAAAACTATAATATACTAATAGTTTTTGATAAATTACTTTTTCGGTTTATTATAACCCTTTCATTCAACTAACACGTAACGAAATCTATCCCTTACCGTTTATACCACGAAAATATCCTGTATTTTAAATTCCTTGTTTTTACCTCATTTTATATCGTTCGCTATCAAAATTAGTTTCGGGCCAATATCAGAAAAAACTTACGAAAAAAGGGGGTCCTAAACTGTACGTTTAATGAAGTTTGTATAAAGTACTGGATATTTATAAAAGATATTGAATATAATATTCAACGGGGTCGGAATATCGACCACCTGATATAAGTTATAGAACTAATGAAGCTTTTCGTTCAGGCGGTTCGTTTTAATATTACGAAAGATTAGTGAAATTCAACCCCCTATTTTATATCGTTTCGTCAAACTTTTTTTACCATCCGGCGCTGTTTTTATTTATTATTAGTTATAATTTATTATCGCCTAAGTTAATTTCGTTCCTTTACGTAAATAAGCTAAAAACGTAATAGTTTTCACCGTTAAATTATTTAACGACTTCGTATCTTTTTTTACTCTCGGAGTAAGTGATATTTTATACCTATTTACAAACGGTTAGCATTAAACCCGGTAACCGTCGATTTCCTGTTATTTAACGTAAATTAATAAGCGGGTAAATACGAAGATTAATTATATTTCGAAAAGGCGACTACGATACATAAGTACTTTTCAACGTTTTAGTTTACCCGTTTAATACCATTATCCATTTATAAGTGGTAAGTCGTAAATAAAATTATTCGATTTTTATTAGAAATAGAGTATTGTTTAAAATACTTTAATCTAATTAGAATCGCGGTTACTAATAATAGAAGATAGGAACCTTTAAAATTTCTACTATATATCCCGAAAACGTTTCACGTACTTATCCGTAATTATAGCTTATATAGTCTTTAACTGAATAAATTTGAAAAGGCAATTCGTAATAACTAGCAAAAATCTAAGTCTATTTTTAATCGCTATTAAATCGATCATAAAATTGACCGAAATATACGTTTAATACCGGCCAGAAATAGGGAAAGGTTAAAGTAAACCTTATTGTAAAGTATGACGAGTTGTCGTTTTATTATATTACATTTATATTCAACATAAACGTCGAATATTTGGAACTATCCTCTTTTAGGAGTAATTTCGTTGTAAAACGCGAAATAAAATGTTCTTACCCAAATAACCTGTAATAGGCGAGTCGTAGGTTTATTATAATATTTTCGTTTAATGATTTGCAGTTCGGTAATTATAAACGATTCGAGTAATGCAATACCTTTCGCGTATCAATTATGTGATTTATAATTTATATTAATTGTTTTAACTTTAATGAAAATCGTTTAAAGTCCTCGGAAACCGTTACAAGACGAATCTTATATAACGGGTCGTTTATTACTCCTTAATCTTATAATTTCGTTAACGTAGCCTGTCCGAAAATAAAAAATTATTTGGCGTTAATAATACCAATGGGTTTAATGTGGGCCGAGCCCATAGAGATATAGCCGGTGTCGTCTTACTAAAATCCCTTAAAGTTATCACTAATAACGGTTCGACCGTGGGCTAGGCCTAGAGCGGTGTCGCTTTCGACAACTCTTCGCAAGCTTTTGATCCCCTCTTTAGATATATATTATTGTAATTTAATAATTTGGTTTTCCTTTCGCCAAATTTATTTTTTGAACCCGTCGTAACTTGTATTTTTTTAATATATAAGTCTATTAATATTACGGTTAACATAATAATTAAAATGAATTAAAAAAAACCCGCGGCGATGGTTTTTAATTTCGGGTTTATCCTATAGCTCACGAGTTAACATATTGGGGCGGACGCCCTAAGTTGCGGGCCTATACCGTAAGTGGTATTGAAAAAGAAAAAGAACCTCGGCCTATTGAGGTTGGCGTTATGAAATTCATCGTGGTAAAAAAAATACTTTAATTTTTTATAATTCGTTCAAATCGTAAACGGTATACAGGTATTACGTAAGTTAAAAGACTACGTTTTTAAATAGGATATTTCTGCGAGGAGTTTCTTATCGTAAATAATATAGTTACGTTTCGTATCTGTTAATCGTACGGAATAGTAAGTTACTATCTTTCAAATACTATCTTCGTCTCGTTACAATAAATACCCTTTTAACGCCGTTTCCGAATAATCAGTTTTTACTATTGTTAGCCGATTTAAATCCTAATATGTTAAAATCGGGGCCGTAATAAAATAATCCTTTAAGGTTTGAAATAACTGTTTTTCTCGTTTCGTTTAAGCCTAACAAATACATTACTTCTTTAGGCGAACGAGATAATTCACTAACTTTGAAAAATTACTAATAAAATCGTGATAAAAGTTGGTAAAATCTGGAAAAGTTTGAACCTTCCAAACCGTACGTAGTAACTTTTACTCGCGAATTACCCGGATTTTCTTGGGGTTAGCCCGAATACCTACTTCTATCATTACAATAAAGCTCAGATATTTTACTTCCTTAATTACGAAGTTATATTTTTTGAATATAAATTTAAACCAGAATTAGTGAAACGTCCTAAGACCACGCGAACTTTCGTTATATGGTTTGGTTTAATATTTGAAGAAAAGACTAAAAAGTCTTTTTAGTACGTAATAACTAAATGATTAAAAATATCCGTTTTTGTATAATTAATATATAGTTGAAACGTCGCCGGCGTTCCCATTAGTTTAAAGGGGGTAATTAGCTATTTAAATAAACCGAACCGCGTACGAAACGTCGTTAATTTTTTTTACTTGGATATTACTCGAATACGGTAAAGTGCCGCCTAAATATCTAACTTTGTAAATTATATCGACTTTGATAATGTATATAGGCTCTTTTTGATTAAATGTAAAGGAAAAAGGTTTTATTTCGTGATTTTATCTAGTATCCGATAATCTATATCAAATCATTATTTCCCCTTTGGTTTACGAATTAATAATACCGATATCGTCACTGATAAAAACCTCGTCCGAACCTAACCTTTATTTACTAATTCCCTAACTTATCGTTGGAGTTTGAAAAGTTCATTTCTTAATATCGAGTATAACGGTTTTTGAAGTCGTTTTAGTAAAAATATATCTTCGTTCGGTTTAATATAAATATAATAGTCGAGTTTCCCCTTATATAAATGAAAGGCCGTAACTTTATCCTTATTGAATAGGCTACGAAATGCGGTTAATTTCGGTAAATAACTTAACTAACTTTTTTTTTAACTATAATCGTTACCGTTACTTATAAGATCCGCGTTATTCGGGACGGGTCCTCCATTCATTATACCTCTTAATACAAACGTTACATTAACTTAAAGAAAATCGAATCTATTACACCTTATATATCTCCTATTTTAAAGCGTATCAATACTACGTCGATAATTAAACCTCTTTAACTTTAAATTACCCAAGGGTTACCGCCCGCACTCAAGGTCATTTACTAATATCGTATCTAAGGCATTTCAAAAATGATATCCCACGTTATTCTGGAAATAATATATATTAATATCGGGCTTAACTATTCGTTAATATTCATAAAAAATATAATTATTTGATTAATACGTTTGTTTGACCGTAACATTCATATACTTTGAAGATTTCGCAGATATAATAGCATAATTTACTATAACTTCAACCGTTATGTTAAAGTCCTTTTTGTAACACAATAATAATTATAGCTAAAATCGATTTAAATATTTAAAAAATAGGTGTTATTAGAAAGTATAGGGATAAGAAATTCGTTTTCGTTTATATATATTTCAATTAAATTAATCTTTTTTATTCGACTTTATAATTACGTCGTTTAGGCTATATAACTTTCAAACGAAACTATGTTTAGGAGATAAATTTCCCCTGTTACTTTTAATGGGAAACATTCTTTTATCTTTTTACTTAGATCGCATATATTTACGTAAAAGGTAATGCCGGGTGAAGGTTGTAACCACGTAAAAAATGGTCTAGTAAATCATAACGGATATAACGCCTTAAAATACGCTGAAATTAACGTTTTTTTATTATCGTTTACATCGCCTTACGTTTTTAGGTCTAAGTACGTACCGAACGGGTTTGTTAAAGTAACTGACCGCGGTATCGAAAAGATTGGCCACGATTACTATAGCCCTTTAATAAAGGCGTTTAAAAGGCGTAAACTCTCATTATAACTGTACTACCATCGAACTATTAGCCTTAAACGGGTCCCATTAATTAACGACCAAAAAGTCGTTTTAAGTTTAAGGATTTTAACTCGTCGGCGAGTTCGCGGTATTTTTTTAAAAGTTACGATATAGTCTACTCAGCTAATATCTGCCGTAATGAATTTTTCGAGAATACATGGCGATACACAGGAACATAAGTAGTAATACTTTACGTTTAAGAGCTCGTTTAGGCTGTTTATTCAAGTCAAAAATATTTTAAACCTAATAACAGATAGTTCCCAAAAGTTCTTATTACTTATAACCAAGTTTTCGAGTTCGATTAATGATTTATCCGTGCGGTAAAAGTCGCCGAAAACCGCTTCGACGTAATTGAAAAACTTCTTTGTATTATTCCTGCCCTTGTGTCCTCCGGCTTTATAATAAGTCGTAACCGCTTGTTTTACCGTCGTTGTACAATATCCCCATACGTAGAGAAACACGTGCCGACCTTTTCCGATTTACATTTTATCCATTTCCAGTATAAATTCGATTGTCTGGCGCGTCGCCACCCACGTAGAAGTCAATCCGTTAAATTGCGGTTAGATATATCGTTTTCATCCGCCGTAAACCGGTGAAAACCTAACGCGAGTCGCGGTTAATTTGATTTCGAGTTATTAAATTTTCGCGACAACCTAAATGAAGGCGAACGTAAGGTCGATAGTTAAAGTAGATTAACCTGGTTATCACAATTATTTAATAACTGACGCGATATATCCCACGGTATTTTACAAACGAAAGATGTCGACCTAAGTCGGTTCCAAAGGGGTTAAAAGTGTATTTATAAAAGTGGAGGACTGGGTATTCGCCAACGACCAATCCTCCCCGATAACGTTAAACATCAAATTATTAACATCTACTCTCGATTAGTTTATTGTAAGTAATATTTTTTCGAAAAGATAAAAAACAAACTTAATAGTATATTATAATCCATCCAATGATAGTAAACTAGGTAAATGCCAAATAGAATTTATTATTAAGGTACGAAGGAAATCTAAAAAAAGCTATCGTAGCCTAACGTGTTGGGCTCTTAGGTAAGACCAATACCTAGCCCGTTACGTACCCTTACACGTACCGTACACGGACTGTGCCTTGTCCGTACACGGGCTGTATCCAGCCTATACCCGGTCTGCACCCATGCCGAGCCCAGACCCATCTCATTACATTCCAAGTCATGTAACCTATAGTCTCAATAGCCAACGGCTTGAGTTCATGATAGTATGGCTTACCGTTATACTTTTCTTTGCCTCCTTAGATCTTAACGAACGTAATGATTACCGTATAGTCTGTATCTTCCATAGGGACGCATCAAGGGGGAAGTATAATGTATTGGTCGTAATCCTAGATAAATTGGGGAAATAACTAAGCCTATTATTGGTATTGGTGGGTAAGGTAATTACCTTTTGCTAAGTTTAAAGGGAAAAAGCCAATGGTCGAGCCTATAGTAGGTTTACGTGTAAATCCGGGTTTTTTTTTAATTCGGTTACTGAAACTAAATGTGTTAGGAAGTTTGGGGGAAACTGTACTAGTGGCATCCGATGCGGGAAAGTTAATAATAATCCTTTTAATATTAAGGGGTTTAGCGAGGCTTCTGCTTAATGAATTAGTGGATTTAAGATCTTAAGGGGTGTAAATCCATCGGTTCCTTTTGGGCAGATCTTTACGAACGTATGTATAATCGTTGTGAGTTATTGTTGTTAGCAACCTCTTTGCCCTTGGCTAAGGTTTATTAAGGGTTTTCATCCGTAATATACTCGTAAAGTACATTGGTGAAATTGCCGGTTTTATCGACCTTTAAAGGTAGTAAAATATCTTGTTGGTGTAAATTAACCTTCTACTTAACTTTAACAGACTTTTCTTTCTTTTTTTACATATTCAAACCCCAGTCCCCAAAAAACTTGACATAGTCGTAAAAAGCTTTAATATTCGTATTTTAATCGTTTTGGTCGACATCGAGGATAAAATGATCGACGTAGTAAGTAAAGTATTCGGGGGTAAAGTTTTTATCCGTTTCCTTAATTTAGAGGTTTTTATCGTAGTATTTCGCGAAGATAATACCGAGATCCTTGGTTACCTTTTTCTGTTCAAGGTCAATGATAGCTTTAAAGTGAGTACTTACGGTAGATATCTTGGTGTTTCGGCTTATGTAGGGTTTGGTGGTGGACTTGGTGATTCGTAGGCGTGTGGACTTGGCGTTTTAACGTGGAGTCACGTGACCTGGCTTTTTTAACGCGACTTGATTTTTTCGCTTAGAGTAGCGAACTTGACGATTGACGTGGTATAGGGAGTGAAAAAAGTAAATTTGAGCAAAGGTTTGGTGTAGGAGGTAAGGTTAGAGGTTGTTGTTAGTGGTAAAGGTTATTTGGCGTAAGGACTTAGTCGTTTTTCTTATAGAAGTAGCACCCGAGGTAAAATTGACTTAGCCGTTTGCCAAATTACCGTACGTTAAGACTTCTGATACTAAATCTTAACGTCTTTAAGAAGGATTAGTAAAGACTTTTTGTTGTTTTCGATAATGGAAATACCGTTTCCACTTTCAAGTACTTGTAAATAGCAAACGTAGTTAAAAGTTTTCTTTTTAGCTACCTGTAAACAGCAGATGTAGCCTCAAGGCCTTACGTAAGAATCTTCCCTCTACCTTGCGAAATTGCAAAGCGTAACCGGAAAGTAGCTTTTTCTTCTATTTAGCCAATCTATGCTTAATCTAATAAGCACTAATTAGTATTGGTAGGCCTTAGACGTTACAATGTTGTCGATTCGATTGGTCTTCGAAGTAACAATAGTATTATGTGGTCAGATAGTGGATATATTGTTCTAGGTTTTGTAAACCGCTAGCCGGTCTGCACTGTAAATTTTATAGCCAATTGCTTGACCCGTGCTCTAGATTGAAGTGTAGCATACTGCACTAAACTTACACTCAATTAGGTAAGTCCGCACAAAGAAATACACTTGCAGTACGGTCAACTTTACTACAAGTAAAGTTGATCTACTGCATTGCATGCAATATTATTTAAATACTGTTCCAACACCGGTATTATTTATTGTGAGGTCGGGGGGCAGAGAGATAGCGGTTTTATATCGACTACCGGGTATTAAATAAAATTACGAAGTAAAACCGTTTTCCTTTATCTTTAATGAAGGAAACCCTACGGTAGCTATCGAATTCGACATAACTTACGAAGTTAGATATTCGAACGGCCTTTTACTGTATCCGTGTTGTACGCTGGTAAGAGAAATCAATGGTGTTTCGTACGCGATTTCGGTTATTTAAATGTGTTGGTAGGCCTTTATTGTTGCAACTTAGTCAATTCGAATCACTGTGGTCGAAGTAACTGGTTTTGCGCTGATATTGTTGTTTAATGTGTAAGTTCTAAGTTTGGCAGACCGCTAGCTGGTCTGCACACTAATTTGTATAGCCAAACGCTTTGGCCTGTGCCCCAATTTGAAGTAAGCACCTACTGCACTATACTTGCAGTGCAGTACCACAACCAGTAGTCAATACAGTAAACTTTACTATACCTAATTTTGACTGACTGTACTGCAGTTGACTTGCTAAAAATAGCAGCCAATATTATTCCAACAAAATGGTTAATTACCTTTTTTAGGCTAGCGAAAGCGCCGGCGACATTTTAGCGATATATTAACTATGTAATAGTAGATATTTTGGACAATTTCGTTACAATATACTTCAATGGTTTTTTTTTTCCAGTATTAAGTAAGATTATATAACAAAAGTTCGCGTAATTTTGAGATGTTTTTATAAGGTGAAACCTAATCTAAATTTTTAAAAGTATGATTTTGTAATTAAAAAAGTAAAATACCCAGGTTTTACTATAAAGGTTAAATTAAGTATCCGGATTGACCCCGAAAAAGTCCGGGTAATTTGCGAGTAGGAATTACCACGTAGTATCCGGAAGGTTCGAATTTTTTAGGGTTTACTAAATTTTATCGTAATTTTATTAGTAATTTCTTCGAATTAAAGGATTATTCTATCCGTTTAACGAAACGGAAAAAATATGTATTTTAAACCTTAAAAGATATTTTTATTACAGTGCCAATTTGGTATATCAAGATCTCATTCGACCAATGGTAGTGGAAACCGATTGTTTGGAAACGACGTTAAAAGTATGTTTGTTGTAACTAGATAAGTATACTATTTTAAAGTTAGTAACTTACCACTTCATACGATTCAAGAATACGAAACATTATTATATTATTTACGATAAGGAGCTTTTTGCGGTAGTATCTTATTCAAAAACGTTGATTTTTGAATTACCTAGTATCTGTATGCCGTTTACGATTTCAACGTACCATAAAAGATTAAAAGATTTTTTTCCTACGTTTAATTTTGGAACGTTAGGCTAGATAAGCTAATGTACTTTTGCTTTTTCAATACTACTTACGGTATAGGCCCGCAAATCAAGGCGCCCACCCAGATACATTAACATGTAGGTAATAAAATAAGCTCGAAATTAAAGAACACCACGCGCGGATTTTATAGCCTATTTCTATTATTATATCAAATTTGGTATTAATAAACTTATATATTAAAGGAATACAAATGACGGTGGTTTATATAAATGAGTTCAACAAAACGGAAGCTTAGTTGTTAAATCGCGACGATATGTATCCTAAAAGTAAGTCGGAGGTTTTCGAAAATCCGTTGAAGGCGACACCACCCCAGGCCCAGTTCGCGTCCGGATTATTATCAGAAATAACGTTAATGGATTTTAATACAACAAAACCGGCAATACTGTCACGGGTCCAGTTCGCGTTCAGCCTACTAGCATCGTTGACGCCGAGTAATTACCTCACTTTTGACCCAGGAACATTAACGGAATTTTTGGATGAAGAAGTCAAGAACAACCTGTTATATAAAATTTACCTTTTAACGGTTTCTCAAATCATGAGGCGTTTTTTGATGAAAGTAGGATAATTAGTATAAATTACGGATTATGAAATTAACCGGCGGGGTATATTACATTACCGTAGTCGTTTGTAATTTTCGGGTACAAAACTATTAACGACTAAGATCTTATAACAGATTTATGATTCGTTTATTATAAATTATCAGGGTAAAACATTTTATTTTACGTTTTTCAACGGGATTACCATAAAAAGGAAAAATTCGTAAATATTCGACGTTTATATCGAATATATACGCAATATAATGTGACGAAATCTCGTTGTACCTTATGATAAAACCTTTTATAACCCCTTTTTAACCTTAACCAGTATTAGGCGTATATTTCTATCGATTTCATTATGGACTTACAAATTATTAAAGGCGGCGTTCGATATTTATTTGTTATTACGAATCGCCTTTTTGAGTTTATTCAATTAAAGATATGTGGTTTATAACTGCCAATACATATACAAAACGTGTTCTGGATATATAATAGAGATTTTATAAATTTTTGGCTTTTATTCATGATAACCGTGATTCGAATTAGGTAAGCGTATTTTAGACGACTTTATATTCCTCAGTAAAAATCAAATAACCTTTATTTATGTCGTGTTATCTATAAGTAAATAACGGTATTAAACGGATAAACAAAAAGGTTTGAAAATACTGACGTGTCGTCGTCGCCTTTTCGTACTATAACTGGGCTTTAAATTTACCTATTTATTAGTTCGTGTTTACTAACCAGAAATCGACAGTTATCGGGTTTTATGCAAACCGTTTAGTAAATAAGTAGAAAATATCACCTATTCCGAAATTAAACGGAAATACAAAGTCTTTAACTAATCCGGCAGGACGAATCATTATATTTTTGATTTATTTAAGCTAGGGGACGAAGCTAGGTTAAACAACGATTACTTATATTTAGTAGCAAATAAAACCGGCGACGAATCTCCAACGAAGTTCGGTCAAACTATATGAGGTAGGGGACCAAGTTCAATTAAACTTTGTTAATATTAAAATTAACCGCTCAAGTAAAAAACTCGATTAACCTCACTATTAATACCAGGTTATCGATATTTTGAACCCGTTTGATATAGTATTAAATATTTTGAGTAAATAACCTATGTTTTATATAAATTTAATTAAGCGGGAGGCTTCTAACCCGCTTTTCTCGTAAATTTTATCCGATATTCGCCCAAAAGTCGTTTTAGTTGTTAACGATGTGAAAAGAAACAAATTAGAGGAATCAAAATTTTAAAAAATTATTTACGGTAAATATGGAGCGAAACGAGGTTCGTTTTATATTAGTTAAGTGACAAGGTTATATTAAGCCGAAGTCGAAATTCTTAAAAAATTGCAAGTATACCGTAGCCCTGGATAAAATTAAGACGAAATAAAAAGATACTTGGATTAATGATAAGCCAGTATTTCGATGTTAACGTCGATTTTATACCGAGAAACAAATACAGAGTAAGCCGTTTACACCCTTGGAATAATACATCATTTATAAATTAAAAGAGAATTAATTTTTGAACAAGGTTATATTATAATAAGTACGGCCGAGTAAATATTTCCCGAAATTTTCGAATATATATCAGACCCGTAAAACGACTTTTATTACGATTTAACGAAAATACATTTACTTATTATTATTGACTTTATTAGAGTTTAACAAATACTGGCGTTATTAGCGTTAAGGGCCTTATTATAATTAGTTTCGTGTACTGAGTAACGTCCGGGGAAGGGGAAAATAAAAAGCGTAGCAGGTATTAATAGGCATCGAAAATGAGGGCTAATAAGAATCGAGACGAATACGAAGCGACATCGAGGATAACGAATAACGCGAAAAGGTACGTACGTTAAAAGAGGCCAATAACAGATAATACGAAAAGAGATGGACGTTAAAAAAGGACAATGATAGCGGATAGAGTTAGGAGAAACGGGCGTTAAAGGAATTCGACGTTAATAGCTAACGAAGATTAAAACAAGGGGCGAAGCGAAAAAAGCGACCTTTCAGACGAGGTACCAAAAAATATAATATATTAATTTAAGCCCGGGTAACGCGGTCGACCTGTGTACGATTTTATACCCGTTCGCTGTCGGCCCGATTACCTCAATCCTAATGTTACAACCTAAGCATGTTGGTGGGTCAGGAAACAGGCTAGCATGCAGCTTAGCTACCGGGAGCCTGAAGTCCAACACATCAGGCGGGGAACTTCTCTTTGTCAGCATCAGACTAGGCAAACCTCCAGGGTTAGGGTTATCCAGATCACAAATGTTCACTGGGCCTCAATGGGCACTGGTAAGCCTTAGTGAACACTGGTGAGCCTCAGTAAGTACCGCTGAACCTCAGTACTGAAGATGGTATGAAGGCTTTAGGATATAAGGACACGGTCAGCACCACATAGATAGTATTTCCTTCATAGCTATTCAGTTGTCAATCTAAGTATTCAGTCTACATATCTGAATAGCCTAACGGCTAATGATCATCCTATAGCACGAACAAACATCTTCTTGATATTGTACCTTTGTTACCTCTGCTACATTACTGCTAACATAAACCCTCTGACACCTTCTATTTACTCACGGGTATTGAGTGTGATCATTACACCTAACTGAAGTTAATAGATACAATGCGAGTAAAATCGGAGATTATATAACTAAGTTTTGAATGTTGTTTATTACATTATATAAAATATAACTTATATTAGTCATGAAAATAGTGTTTAAATGGTTATATCATTTTAATTATTTAAGTTTAAATTACGAAAAGGTATACAACGGTAGTCCAAATTGGTTGGGGTGAAAACGTTATACATTAGAACACAGTCGACCGAAAACGTTTTATCTTTATAAATTGGCGATATAATAAATGGTAACTGAAAAGTTTTAGGTTAAAATGAACCAGGGAGGAAAGGGTGACGGGGACTTATATTTAAAGGGGTAACGGCTTATACGGCCGGTAAGGTAGGGACTCTCTATACCCGGAAGATATCGCGAAACCGGAGAAACTAATTAACTAACTTAAAAAAAGGCGAAGGTAAAAACGGTTCTATAACCCGGGATATTTTGTTCACGTTTACGCGTAAGTGATAAGATATAGCTTTTATCCTAGACCGTAACAACTAACTAATGTAAAAAGGTTCGTAAACCGGATAAAGCTGTAAATAAGCTTATTTTCGCAATATATTGTAAAAAAAGTCAATTTACGATTAGGTTTTCCGAAAGATTTATTTGTAGATTTACTTTTTGTGAACTTTTCGACACGTACGATACCCTTACGCCCGATAAACTTGAACGTAAAAAGAAGAAACGTTGAAATTGAGAAAACGGTTAATATATAATATGTAAACGTTTTTGACCTAAAACAAAGGAAACTTATTTCTATCCTTATTATTACTAAGAACGAGGTGATCTTCTATAACTTACGGCGATTGTAGCAGGTAATGAAAGATAAGGTCTTAATATATAATAAGGTAATATACTTTACGGAATGGCTTGTTATCTCCATTAAAGACGTCTACAGTAAAATAACTTAATTTAAGGGTATTATATATATTGGCTATAAAAATAAGTTAGAAACAAATATATCAGTTAAAATTGTAAGCTGGAATATATGAAGGGAAATTGAAATAACTATAAAAAGGGTCGTTATCGAAAAAAAGCGATATTATAAAAGGGAAAAAGGAAAGGTTTTAAGGGTTACGGGAGTATTCGTATTTATAGGGATTAGCGGATCGGATTCGGCAGGGGTTCCGTGTTATACGAAATACGTTACACGGAATCAAAGTCAAAAACGCGATATGACACGAAGCATTATACGATATCAACGGTACAAAAAAATTATAATACGGCGCGTTAAAAGGTATGTTATACGGAGTCGGTGGTAAAAAGAATATATTATACGCCTAACTTACGGGCGAGTTGCAGAGTACCGGCGGTAAGATTAAAAGGAACGTTATACAGTGTCATAAACCTAAGGTTAAACCGGCTAATATTTTATACTATATGTTGAATTTCGCGTTACCAGCTTATTCCCAACCTGTATACTAGGTGGGTACGACTCCCATTCGACGTTGAATTAATTAGACGTCGTAACCTTTATAACATCTGGGGAAAAGAAGGATATACTATAAACTTAAGATATTGACTATTAAATTTATAAGTTATGTAACTGTATACGTAACGGGATAGGTAGTATCCGGTCTAGGCCCGATCCGGGTACGGTCCAGGCACGGTCCGGGTATGGACCGGATACGGTTCGGGCGCTAACCGGACACAGTCCGTATACGGCACATATAAGGGCACGTAATAGGCTGGGTACTGGCCATGCCCATAGGTTCTACACGTTGGGCCACGGCGGCCTCTTCTAATCTTCCTCCGTACCTTAATAGTAAACCCCATTTAGCACCTACTTGGCATACCATGGTAGGTCGAACTATAACAGTAAATATGATCGAAAAACTAGTAACTTAAACATTAGGAAATTAAGGCTCATAATATCATTCAGGATCTTTACCACTATTTAAAGACATAATTCCTCATTTTTAAAGCTCTCAATCTTAAACGTGAGGATATTATATGTTTTGAAAAGTAATGTGTATACCCTCTCAACCTTCCTAATAATTCAATAGGCCTTAACAGACACCTCTTTTCACTAAATACCTATTATTTGAAGGCTCGCGTAAAACTCCGCATCCACAAAATTAATACTGGTATTGTAAGCGAAAACATCAAATAGACACAAATACGTGTTAATCCACAACATCCTTAACGTTTCCCACATATCCTTCGCCGACTGGAACTTTAAAAACTTAACTCCGTATAAGGAGGTTACAAACTCAATGAAGTTAAAAAACAAACTTATTATCCAAATAAAACACATTAACGATTGTATTATAATGAATATCCTTATCGTCCTGCCATATAAACTTGAATTTTCGAGGAACTTAAACTTATGTTTAGCAATAATAACGAAGATTTTCGATAGCTTATAGAGTAAAGTATTCTCTATCCTTATATCCTATGGATTCCAAAATTTATATAACCTATTGACGGCTAGAAAATTGAAACGCTAGTATAATTAAAGCATTTCTTGCTTCGTTAAATTTAATACCGTTTCTTTTAAGATCTAAAGGTAAAACTACAAATGACCCTATTTAAAGGCGAGGGAAAACTTCTAACTATCTTTAACTATTTTATGAACGTTAAGATCAATACTAGCTCTAAAAGTTCTCATATTTTTCAAATAGAAAAGGAAAAAAGTAAGAGACTTTAATATGTGTAACGTAATCGACCCACTAATGATCGAAACAACCGTTATTTCCAATAAAAATAATCATTCTCTCGAGACGAAACCAACTTTAACTTTTCTAGCATCTTAACGATTAATATCCGTAGCAAAAACATTTTCCCTTCGCACTATTACATACTACGACTACCCTCCTATTAAGTATATTATTGCTTTTATATATAAATGAATACCTTGAAATTTATGGTCTGAGTAATGATCGCGAAAGTTTAAACTATATAATGAGTCAAGGATTTTATTAAAGCAAAGAAAATGTTTTTTCTATTTAAACGGTATAGGAAGTCGACGTCGGCTAATCATTAGGCTGCTTCAGAAGCAACGTTTTCATTCCATATAGCTTGCTTAGGCGTATCGACATCTTTAATAGCCTCTTTAATCTTATAGTCTACGATATATTAGCAGTAATCTTACCCGAAAACCATAGGGTAATTGATATAATATATTACCCCTTGTTTATCATCGTTAGCCAAAAGGTAAAGAATTAACCAATACCGGACTTGCCACAAATCTAATTCCTTTTACTACTATTACGACTATGTTTCTTACGGTTAACATATACGCTTGAATCTTACCCTCTTCCACGCTAATATAATTACATATTCTAATTCGAAAACCTTAGACCAGGTTCTAAACGTTAGGGTCGTCTGTACTTGTAATCGATATTATATACTATTATGAAATGATCTTCATCTTTATCGCAAAAATCGTTAATTTAAAAGTATATACTAAGTGAGTTAGTCGTACGTTCTATTTCAGTCGTAAACGAGAACCTTAATTAAATAAAGAAACCTTTAAACATTGTATTTAGGTATTATAAAGGGTATTCGAACTCGCTTACGCCCGTAACTACTATCTTTACTTACTCGAAAAACTTAACTTCGCCAACGTAGACATTCTTCATTACTTATTGACACAGTATTAACTTATCAAATATTGAATTAAAAACATCCATTAGTATTTCCTCCTCTTTCATTTTAGGCATCATTGTCATCCATCTCATCGTAACTCAATCCGTATAATAGTACACAAAATAGATGTCATACTCGAAGTAACTTTTTATACCGTTATAAATCTTGTGGAAGGTTTTTACTCTCGTCCAAAAGGTCAGGTAAAAATTTCAGGAAATAGTAAGTAAAAACCAGACGAAGAATCCTTCATCTACTTACAAATACTGAAAAAAAGGAATTATCTTCGTATCGAAAAGATTATGAAACTTTCCTTCATACTTATCTACCTTATTCCAAAATTTTCGCGAAGTCCGTAAAAACCATATAATTAATATTAATCATTTCGATAGGTTTAGAGGGTAGGTTGCGATAATCCTCCCAATCTTTGATAGAATATTCTATAAATTTTAGCCTTAAGCCTTCGAATTCGCGATATTAAAGGTAACTACTAATCGCCTAATCCAAGGGATAAGATCCTGTAATGAAAATTTTAATGAGCTTACGCATATAATTGTACCTGCCGTATGAAGCTTCTTCCTAAAGAATTTAGCGATTCTGAAAGAAATTTTGAGGGGTAAGGAGAATTTAACCGTAAAAAGAGTGTTGAAGGATTTGACGATCTTACTCAATTAACCGGATAACGTTAACTTCAATTCCTCTTGTAGCGTCAATAGCCGCTTCATCATATTATCAACTATTGCTAAAAACGAATTCCGCAATATTACGTAAAAATACTAAACTTCTAAACATATGAATAAGTTCTTTATCATAAAAGTATAAAAAGATTTAACTTAATTAAAAATTGAAACGAGGTTCCCGAATACGTATATAAAAACGTTAAAGATCGTTGACTCCTTTGCTTTTTTCTCCAAGGTTTTAAGGATTAAAATCTTAAAAGGGGTCTTATCGTTAAGCTAATTAAAAAAATGTCTTTACTAATCCTAAAAATATTTTTTTTAAAAAGAAATACCGTGGCCAATAACTTCCTTTTTCAACTTAGCTCTAACCGTGCACTGGATCATCTTCCTTATATCAATCGTCCTATAGTTAAAGAACTCACGAAAATCTTAAAAGGCGCGGGCGCCATAGCTAAAGTCATTGCCGAAGTCTAGATCGAAAATTTACTAACCAATGTAATTCATTAAATCCTAATTAATAGAAATCTCTTCAACATCTTTTATAAAACACTATTCGTTGTAATAATGAGCTACAACAGTTCCGAAGTCATCAAATACCTTAATATATTCCTAAATCGATGTTATTTGAAGGTTATGTTATATATTGAAATTGACAATCGAGAGATCAAACGATTTAGGAAATTAAGGCTTGATGTTTTGATGAAAAGTTGTGTAGGGACTTGACAACATAAAGTTAAGTTATGCAACGTAGCTTTCTTCGCACGACTTAGCGATTTCACTTAATAAAGTAATATTGATAATAAAAATGACTTATCAAAAGAAAAAAAAGTAAATGAAAGGGAAAAACTTGGTGTTAAAAGCAAAAGTTATGTCAAGATTAATATTAATAGTCGTTTATTATGAGTGGCTCAATAGTATAAATATTAGTTGTTTCTACAATGATAATTCCTGTAGTAATAATACCCGCAGCAATAATAACTTATGTTGGTAGGCCTTTATTGTTGCAACGTATTCGATTCGAATCACTGTGGTCGAAGTAACTGATGCTGCGTTGATATTGTTGATTTGGTGTGTAAGTTCTAAGTTTAGCAAACCGCTAGCCGGTCTGCATACTAATTTGTATAGCCAAACGCTTTGGCCTGTTCCCCACATTGAAGTGGGCACCAACTGCACTGCACTTTCAGTGCAGTGTATTCCAATCCCACAAACTACAGTCAATTTTCAGTACGTACAATCAACCTTACTACAAGTAAAGTTGACTTGACTGTACTGAAATTGACTGCTATTCCAACATCTTAATCGTTTACCAAATTCACGAACTTTAAGACTTTTAACGCTTAATCTCAACGTTTTTTTTAAAAATTGTTTTTTTGGATCCGTAAAGATTTCATAGTTTTTAAGATATTATTACCGTTGCAACCTCTAAATTTCTGCAAAAACAGACGCAACCTAGCATTCTTTTCTACTTATTACCGTGAAAACCGACGATGACTTGCAGCCAATAATTAGACCCAGAAAACAATAAAGTTAACCTAAATTTAGTATAGTCGACTTTACTATAAGTAAAATTGACTTACTGTACTGCAATTACTTATATTCTAACACATGGTTTTCCCGTTGCTATTTTCATTGATAACGATCAAATACTTTAGGTTTTCGTATCGAGTTCTTCAATAAATGATAATAACATTTTACAGTTTTGTAACCGCATTTCGGTTTCCGTTTACTACCTATTTACTACGGTGTTAATTTAAGTTGAACATAATCCGCTTTTTACCAGCTACTCGAGACGTGACGTTCCTATGGTTATTCTATCTAAAACGTATTAATAAAACGGGTTACTCTATAAGATTTGAAGTTTTTTCCGAAATTGAAATATTTCCAGGCCGAAGATTCATTAGTTATATCGTTGACAGGGAATTTCTTTAGCCCTTAACTATTCCTAAATTATTTTGAAACGAATTTTCAATCGACTTTATTGTTGATTTCCCTTGGAAACGAGCTAGTAATCCACGTTACTTTATAATCATTACGGATGGTTAAAGTAAAACCGTTAATTTAAAAGTAATGGAGGCTATAAATGTCGAAGATTACGCGAAACGAGTTTTTTACTACTATGAAATATTCTATGAATTCCCTTATGCTATTGTGAACGGAAGAGGGTTAAATTGGACAGATGGGTTTTGGATATGTTTTTTCCATTTCAAGGGGGTAAAATAACGCCAAAGTATCGCATTCCATTCCGAAATAGGTGGTACTAATAAACGCGTTAATTGAGAAATCTTAACAATATTGGCTGCTATTTTTAGCAGGTTGATTGCAATGCAGTCAGTCAACTTTACTTACAGTAAAGTTGACTGTATTAACTGATGGTTGTAGTACTGCACTGCAAGTCCAGTGTAGTAGGTGCTCACTTTGAAGTGTGTCATAGGCCAAAGCGTTTGGCCATACAAATTAGTGTGCAAACCGGCTAGCAGTCTGCCAAACTTAGAACTTACACACATCAACCAACAATATCAACGCAACACTAGTTACTTCGACCACAATGTTTCGAATCGACTACTTTGCAAAGATAAAGGCCTAACAACAATTTGCGTTCTTTTGTTATTTGCACCTAATTTAATTGGAATCGTTTGTTACCCAATTTCATATTCATGACAAATAACAAAAATATCTTTGCTATCAATATTAACCTGTTTTGAAAATATATAATTTTCACGTTTACCATATACAACCCGTCCAACGTTTCCTTATTCTAGTTACGGAACCATATAGAAGGGCCGAGAATTTCGTGTAATGTATTTATGACGCTACGGAATTTACATATACAGCATTGACAGGTATGCAACAACGCAGAAACAAAACCGCTAATCAATAGCGTTTTCCATCGGACTGATTTTGGATCGACGATAACTTTTAACTTTTTGTAAAAAAATCATAAATCGGATCAATTTAGAGAAAAATTAAGCGGAATTTTCAAGAAATATCGCATTACATGTATTATCAGTTTCAAAATCGTTAAGCTTAATATTCCGGGTGAAAAATACCCCCGATTTTATGAGAATCAATTTATTTCAACTATTTTCGACATGAATCTGAACTAACTAGTCCGCTATTATCAACTACTCTCCATTGAATTTATCAGGAATCATGGTAGAATCAAACCCGAAAATTAACTCGAAATTATTTTACGAACCCGAAATAAACCTTAAATAAGCCGCCCTCGCATTGGAAACTCCCTAAAAAGTCAAGTTTTCATTGAATTGATGGGTTACATGTACTCTATTTAACAGCTGTTTTTCAATTTCATGAATACTACGGCTGTCGACACTTTTCTAATTCCGTTATAATTCAACCAAGAATAACCACTAACCTTCGCTGTTAACCAATTAACGGGTTCAATTTGATTTCTATTGGTAGGCCTTAGATGTTGCAACATTGTCGATTCTATTGGTCGAAGTAACAGTAGTATTGAAGTAGTCAGATGGTAGATGTATTTTTCTAGGTTCGGCAGACCGCTAGCCGGTGTGTACTGTAAATTATATAGCCAATTGCTTAGCCTATGCCCTAGAGTAAAGTGCAGCGTACTACACTCAACTTACATCCAATGCGGTAAGTCTCCACAAAGCAATACACTCAAATTGCAGTACAGTTAACTTTACTATAAGTAAAGTTGACCTGCTGCACTGCATATAGTACTATTCCAACAATTTAACTTTTCATTAATTACGGAATGATTTGGAAGTCACTATTTAACCAATACTCAATACGTTACACAAATCTATATTAATATTACAATTAAAATTAAAATTACCACAACATAACCTTATACTTGCCAATATCATTATTTAAATCTATATCCAAGATTTTCCCAACAAAAAGTTTTTCTCTTATACTTATAAATTTGTCCAATCTGTCGTCAATATTCTTCACAACTTTTACCTACTTTTCAATAGCGGTTCACTAAACTTTTGAACTATAAGTTAAACGCGAAATCTATTCTTATTAATAATATACACGTTTTTTACCTGTTTATTACGTTTTTTTACGAAGAAGTAATATGATGGGAAACATATTCGAATTAAAACGTATAAATAATACGGAGTTACCAATATCTAGAGTGTTGGAGTTATGTTAAATGATACGAAGTACTCATATAACTCTTTCGGCAGCGACAACCTAGACTCACAAGCTATTTAGCTGTTTTTTCATATTTTAAAAACTACTTGAGGTCGGGTTACTTACTTCAGACCTAAGCGTCGAATGTAGGACAAGTTTTCGAAAACTATTATATAACCTTATTCATATCGAAGTGAAATTTTAAAAGGGCGTATATATAGCTGAAGCTTCGGTCGATAAAGTTAGCAGCCTTGAAAAGGTATCTAATAGCAACGTTTAACTATTCATTTACAGGTTTTTAACAGCTATTATAATTTATACTTACCTTCAGTCTTCTAACAGAATTTAAGTGAATTATACACCATTTTCTAGACGTACTTAAACTAAGTTTGCTTCCGGGTACTATAAAGATATATATTAATAAGGTGTAAAAGTGGGGAATATGTATTTGTTAGTAAAAGATAACAAATTCCGAAACATTAAAACTCATGTCGCGGATAGCCTTGTCAACCTCGGAATTCATGCTAGCGTTCATTATTCCAGGCGTATAGGACAAAAACAAAAAGGGGCTTTAAAAAAGTCTAGACTGATAGATACTTGTAGTACAAAACAGTGGGATGAAATACTACTTCGTATAAAAGGAATTTGTCAATAAAGAAAGAAAAGTTTTAATATTTTAAGGGTCAACGGGAACTATTTATAGAATGGGAGGCAGGGGATGAATGCAGGCACCTTCCACAATATACCAAAACAATCTACAGCAGAAACCTTTCATATGTTTTCACAACATTTTACACCACTACTAAACGGCTATCACACACCTTTTAAAACGGGTTGCGACCAAAAGGTATATTTTACTACCTTTCAAATATCGCAAACAATTTCTACTGTCTTTTACAAAACGCTGTNAAGGGGGGGGGGGGGTAAACTAAAGATAATAATAAAAATTAATGTCTGAGCTAATGGTTATCAGGGATTGATCCTTAGCGGATGCTATACTCCCAAGAAGTTCTAGAGCCGTGTTTAAAAATGCCTCTACACCTGTTACATAACCGGGAGATACCTTTTTACTAGCTCAATAACAAATTTTTAATAGAGGTTCCTCCTTCATATCTTCATCGAGGATTATAGACAATATTCTACCGCCTTAAGCGACAGCTTTGTCATAGTCTCTTCATAAGTAGTGTTTATGAAGGAGCTGTTCATGATGATTATTAATTCGGTCCTCAACAAGTTAATAGAGATCAACATAGTTTCTCATCTAAAATTGTTTATTAGTTTTTCTAAATGTAGATTGAAGCGATTTTTATACGAATCGGTCGGGTTTTGGGTTTGTATCGTAATTAATAGGTCTTATGATTCCTTAGGTTGGTATAAGGTTGCGTTGTAATCGTTATAAGCGCATTGTTCTCAGTATTACAAGATTTTATAACATTAATATTGATATTTTTAACTAGGCTGATACCTTCATTATTTTTACGGAAATCAAGGTATTTTTGATTAGTATCGTCAATTCTATATACACGAATTAAAGATTAGTGAATTTTTAGATGTTTGCTCTTGGGTAAAGTCGTAATCGGCTTGCGGTTCCAGAATTTGAAATTCTTAATCTTATGATGTTTTGTAATTACGAAACTAGCAATTTCGAAGAATTTTATATCGTTATTTTTCTTACCTATTGTGCCAAATCCTCATTCAATTACTAAGTTAATAGTTAAAGGTTTTACATTAAAGGTTTTATACCTATTCTTTATTTAAAGGGCGATTAATGGGCTAAGAGCTCATTTATACCCGCTTCGGACGATTTGTTAACTGATTAAATATATCGAATGAATATTCTAAACAAGAATTAAATACGAATGGCTTAAGTTAGTTTGAGAAGAATGTTTTATAGGAATTGATTTTTGATTTAGTTTATGTCAAAGGAGCATTAAGGCTATAAAGGATGGACTTTCTATTAGTATCTACTATTAATTTTACTGCTTATAAGATTACGAAATATTATCCAATATTTCAAATCGTCATTCATTCAGTTGCAATTTAGTTTTAGTTTTTATTACCTTAATTTTAAGAGACTAGGCGTATTTCTTCATCTGGTTTATACGCGGTATTTCTCTTGATTTTGTAAATATTTTTTTATTACAAACATCGTCAAGTTATGATTGTAAAGCTTACAGTCGCATTAGATACAAATTGTATAAATCATTGAGTAAGAAGTCTTTCCAATTTACCCTTATTATTTTGTTTCAATGTTTTCCCCAGTTATTTGATTTTTTTTATTTACGGATCTCGATAATTGAGTCTTTTTCTTTTTCTTTTCTTTTTTACCAACCATAACAATTTTCTACGTACAACGCAGAAACAGTTTATATGTTCTATAGTTATGCTTGGTATTTTTGCTTCTTCATAGTTGGCTGCATTGCCATAAATCTATTGGTTTGTCCATTATTTGTAGATGTGGGTAATCTTAGTCAATCTATATAGGTTAAGTTTATTTATTCGTCATCGACTCAACATATAGTTTGACCTGTAATATTCGGAATTTTGCAAGACCGGTAGCAATTTTCGTAAATAACTTTATGTTAGCGATACTAAAAATTATAAGTAAACCATCACATTCATATAGCTTTCTCCAAACGAAGACTGAGCTTTGAAATGAAAGAAATATAGTATATTAATTGACGATATGACGTTTTTATCATTCAAGATATTATCAACTTAGCGCATGAAATATTCCATTTGTAGTTGTTTCAAAACCTTGCCGTTTTCCCTAACACTTAATTAAGTCTTAAAAACGAGATTCATTCGTTCAAAAAGGATATACTACAAAGACTAGTAAATTTGATATTAGGCCGTCAGAGTATACAGTATTATCAAGGCCTTTTACCACTATTTAAAAACGTACCTGCTGGTTAGTAAATTTTCCAATCTTTAACTTAAGGATATTGTAAGCTTTTTTATGTGTCTCCTATGCTTTCTTAACTTTTGCGATACTTGAATAATCCTTAATTTGTGCTTTTATAGATTTGATGCTAATGATTTTGATATCAACATTACATTACGCTGCCGCCGAATTACTATTAGTATTATAAAAAATAATATCTAGTAGCTACAGATATATGTTTATTCACAGCATTCTTAGCGCCTTTACGTATCTTTCATCGAAACCTATTCCAAAAACTCAACGTTTAAAAAGAAGTTGCCGTGTTTTCTACGTGAAAAATCTGTTTGTTATCCAAGTAGAAGACGTTACCAAATATGTCATCATGAAATTTTTTAGGGTTTCTTCGAGTAAATTCAAATATTCTAGGTATTTAAGGGAAGGTTTCATAATAATAGCCGAGAGTTTTAATATACAATATCGAGAGTATCTCAAATTCACGTACCCTATGAAATTAAGGATTATGTATAGCCTATGGACAGCTGAGTGATTGAAAAATACAATGTAACTGAAGTATCTCCAACTCCGTCAAATTTATTACAATTGTTGAAACAGTAGTAATTGAAGTGTAGTAAGTCAACTTTACTTATAGTAAAGTTAACTATACTGACTGCAAATTGAGTGTATTGTTTTGTAGATGTACTGTGTTGGCTGCCAAGTCAAGTACAGTATGCGCTTACTTCACACTAGGGCATGGGATTAACAATTGGTCATATAAATTACTGTGCAGACCGGCTAGTAGTCTGCTCAACATAGAATAATACATCTACCACCTGACTACTGAAATGATACTATTACTTCGACCAATAGAATCGAAAATGTTACAACGTTTAAAGGCCTACGAACACTGATAAATGCTTACTAGATTAAGTACAGATAATCTAAGTAGAAGAAAAAGTTACTTTCCGGTTACGTTTTGTGAAAGACTAAGGTAGGGAAAAGATTTTTGGGAAGGGTCTTTACTATTTCGTCGGGTTTTCACGACAGTAAGTAGAAAGAAAAATTCGGATTGCGTTGGGTTTTTGCGATGATTTACAGATACTGACAGTATCGACATTCAAAAAACAACAAAAAATATTTGCTTAATACTTTTGTAAACTGTTAAGATGAACCGCTAAATGTCTGGAAGTTTGTCAATTTGATAACCAGTTCAGTCAATATTATTACGGGTGTTACTAATATAAAAACGACTAAGGCTCACGTTATTAAACGACAAATAACAAATGACTTTTGACTTTACCCTTTATATAACCTTTATTCAAAATTAAAATTTGACTTTTCACTTTACTCTTTTCCTTCCCCCTATACTACATTAACCATTAAAACTGTTATTCAAGCAAATAAATTACAAATCGTTTAGTCGCTTTAGCGAAGCCACATCGTATGATTTGACGTTTAGTCGTCAAATCCCTACGCGACTTTACGCCAAAATACCAAACCTCTACGTCTCTAAATCGTTAAGTTCCCTCGCAAAATCTCTTTAAATATATTTAAATTTAAAATAGCGTTCCATTCAAATCAAATCAAGTAAACTGAAGACCTTGGATACCCTTTTAAAGTTTAATTTAACCAAATACTACGAGGAAAAGATGCCGACAAAACGTTGTTCAAAAATATCTGACTAAATACAATAGCTGGTTTATTATAGAATTTAAAGCCGGAGAAGAGTTCATTTGCAGCGTCCGCACCTTTCAAGATTTCCGTAAGTTTTGGAATTATTCAACGATTAATATGTAGAAAATATTATAACATAGTGATGAGGGTAGACTAAAGAAAGAGGTTACCCGCCATAGCATTTGAATTTTTTTTTTAAAAAAAACCTTGATTAGGAATGGTAAAGATCTTCATTAAATTATATTGAAGAGAAGACAACTTTCAAAATTCTAATCCTAACGAGGTTCGAAGCAAAGGAAAAGGCGTTAATGACTCTTAACGCCTTTATACTCGTTATAAGGGACCACCCTCGAACCCTAATTAAAGTTAAACCTTTTTACGTGCCGATGATGAAAATGTTGTCAATTTGTTCAGCAACCTAGTACTTTTACGTATTAACTCGGAGTCCGCTTTCAACAGCAGCAGAGCGTGTAAGACAACGATAGCCAATGTAATAAGAGGTATCAACGTTAGAGTTATCAATAGGTCAATAAAATAAGACCATTAAGTCTTTCAAAACCTTCTTTATGGCCAAATTCTCTTTACCGCTTAATCATTCCCGTAAAATCATCAAGTATATCAAGGTGACACTTTCTATGATAGGTATACCTTTATGCGCAAGATAACCACAGGTTTTACTATAGAACTCTACCCCTTAAGTTAGGCTACTAGCAATAACCTTTTCTATCGCAACTCTAAAGGTCAAAAACTTCAATTTATATGAAATATTACCGAATATTAGGACGATTATCACGATTTTCCCCCTCAACCTATTAAAATAGTTAATATCAATTATAAAGGTTTTACGGACTTTATAAATATTTGGAATAACGTGGAAAAGTATAAAGGATATCTTTAAAAACTTTTCTACATAAGAATAATGCATTTTTCTACATTAACAATTGAATTGAGGTCTCCCTTTCTGATTTTCACTTATAATTCCTTCAAATCCGTATTAGTTCCGCCAAAATTTACTACTTAACCTTTCTAACGAAAAACGAATCTTTTTGTAAGATTTATAACAGTAGAAAGAGATATTTTGAATATAACTTTTATCTTATGTAATATTATAAAAATTGGGCTACAAAAAGGTAAACAACCATGATAGCTAATAAAAAAAGAGAAAAAACATAAATCAATGATTTCAACTAGATATTTAACAAGTCAATATTATACCAATAAGTAATAAAGAAGGCCTACGCTAACTAAACCATATTTCGCGAGTAGGTGCGGATAGCAATCACGGACGTAAAAGAATTCTAATACGATTTATAATGTCTAAATTCCACCTACAAAGACTTTTTTAACCAATTGCAGTCTTCGTTTACGACCATTATTTCATGAACACCAAGTTAGCTTAGTATATAATTATAACTAAATAACTTCCATAATGCGGATGAAAAGACTGCATAATATTATATTACATCGATTCCAGGTACGGTCAACCTTATAGTTAAAAATATGATTTAAGATATTCGTATTCAAAGTCACAACTATACTGGCGCTAATGATGAGGGGAAGTTAGAAGTAAATTTAATAATTACAAAAATTATCGTCGTAATAGTGGTAAAATGAATTGGATTTATAGTAAGTATAATTATTAGTTCATTTGTTATCGTCAATTCAAGCGTAATAAATAACAGGTTGTATATTATAATTAATGCCATATTAGTTTCGAATAAAAACCCTTAGACTATATTGTAGATTAAGGAGGTGAAAAAGCTGATAATAACGACGTTGTCTTTAATCAAATAACGAAGAACGAAAAGGCTTCTCCTAACACGGCCTAGTTACTAGCCGACCACGCCTTCCCATATTATTCAAGTGGCGAAATCCCCTATCTTCAACTTACCTAAACCCTTACCCCACTCTATACCTTTAACGTTTGTGATCGTTATGTGGATTACATGTTTTAAAGAAGCATACCAAATATAATGGCAATAAAGTACTTAATAGGAAGTATTTAGTAATACGAAGTATGAAAAAGAGAAAGCACTACTATTACGAAATTTAATCGTAAAAATACTAATGAAGATAAAATTAAATTCGATACGGGACAATAACTATTATCAATACAGAACATCGTTATTTAAACTATTATTAAGTCGATTACATTCTATATCCTGGAGTACCTAATTCATTTCCTCCTTTCATTTGTAAAATATAAAACCCCTCGGCATTAAAGTCGATGTTAACGTTGATCAACTGGTTAAAACTGCTGAAGGCTTCATTTCTTTTCCAAATGAGTGCATTTATGATTTTATTTTCAAGATCCAAAGGTAATGATATTAAACTTCACGAAATTAGAAAAACGTTAATTATATTAACATTTTAATTACCATGTTATCAACACGTTATATAAAGTCAACTTTACAAGATAAAAAGATATGAATTAATTTGATCTCAATACTATTGAATGATTCATTACTATCACTCAATATATATCTAAGCCACCAAAATATTTAAGTTTATATTAAAAGACGATAATAATGTTAGTTATAGGATTTTCGTTAACGTGTTTTATTTGGATAACAAACTTATTCTTTATATGATGAACTCCGTAACATTAAGTTGAGGAATTCATTGTTTACAGTATTTATTTGTAAAAGACACGTGGAAAAATTTGTGGATACTACAAATTAATACGTATTCGAGCCACCTAACGTCTTCATTAATAATACCGGTACCAAATTTTCGAAGGCTGAGTTTTGAACGGACGATAAAATGATAGAAACCCAGTGTAAATAAAGTCTGGTTAAGGCCTACTAAAACATTAGAAATATCTCAAAGGTATACGCGTTACTATGAAAAACGTATGATATCCTTATATTGGAAATTTGAAGTTTTGCAAATTGAAAAACACGCTTTTCGATAGCGGTAAAAAAAAAAAAACTAAATGATGTTATAGGCCGTAAAGGCCTGGTACCAACGCTAATATTCTTCATATAATATTTACGCTAATTGATTAAATATTTACCATTAGTAAATACACAAAAAGAGCTATATCCTACAATGAAATATTAAAAGAATTGCGAAAGGAACTGGTACGGCGTTAAGTTAATAGTAACTCCAATATAAGGAACAATCTTACGATTATCGACATACTAGATTTATCGTTATAAAGTAAACTCCTTGTATAGCGAGAGCCAGATAAATCGGATAATCTATTGAAGATCTTGAATATTGCCATCAATAAGCTAATTGCTAAATTGTTGATAGCCTCGCGATATTTCGTACATGCTAAGTTAAACTTTAAAATAACGCGACCAACGATTGTCATAAAGACCTTCAAATTAAACGAATGAATTAACATATCCCTACTTCTACCTCAAACCCGGTGATCGATATACTAATATAACGCCGCCAACGTAGATCGCTACAAAAAAAAAGGAAAGTTGAAGGCGAAAAACAGATGCCAAGCCTGAAATATAATACTATTTAGGTTAATAGTGAAAAAGATAATTAAAACTGAATTGTAAAGCTTCAAGCATAAGACGTTATTGAAACCTTCAAGAAACCTTTTAAGGAAAGCAATGAAGTCAAAATTACCGGACTCCCAATTCGAAAAGTTGTATAATTCGTGTCTAAAAACAACTTGAGCCCCCAAAATCCAAATATCACGATTTTTAAGCAAAGTATTGTACACGGGATTAAAGGTAATATTACAGGGCTATGGTATGAAACGTCACGTGTAATCGCGTGGAAATGTAATAATAAAATCAAAAGCTATATCCTTACGCAATTATTAATAATTTAGAAAATCAATGAACGTTTTGTAGTCGATTTGGTCACAAGTTAACTTATGAAGACTGGATGGAAGTTTACCCTTGATAGTTGTAATATAACATAAAACTACACAAAATTAGCAACTAATTTATAGTAGATAGTCTTACTTGAACTATTATGGGAACTACGCGGAAAATACTCTCCAGGTCCGGTCATACGATATAATAAACCAATTTACAAACTAGGTAAAACAAGCGTCCATTAGCTTCTAACTTATTAATTGTACTTTAAATTAAGGCTAGACATAATTTTTTTGACTTAAGTCCTGAACTTATTAGTGACTTAAAAGAAAGGTTTTAGCCTAGTAGATATGTAAATTAACGATTTTTTCCATTTAATACGGCTAAATGTATAGTATAGGAACAATATAAAATTAAAAAAATTAAAGTTTTTGAATTGCAAACCGGTTGTAACTCCATTAAAAGCTAATGAACTCAATTTCAACTAATTTTTAATCTGTATATTTAGTATTCATACTTGACTCAGTTTTAGTTAGAAGGGCTAGGTGTTAACCAGGCTATAATTGATAAGATTAACGTATCCAAAGCTTAACGGTATTTGAAACAACGTATCCTTCATAATTATATCGTTACCTTATATTAACCGACAGATTTTCACGATATATAGATTAACGCATAGCTATAAAACTTGATGAATGAAGACTTTGACTCAATAAATAACAAGCTAGAGTAACAAATGCGAAGTCTAGACCTAAAAATCAATATAGTTTCGACTTACCTGTCGAAAAAAAAGTTTAATATCTTTACAGACAGTTTTTTTGCGAATAACACAAATGTCTTTAGAAATTGGTTTTATCATAACCCTCATCAATAAAGGCATACAATGCGACTAGTTTAACATCATTAGAAACCCAATTTATTAGATTTTTATCAAATGTTCAAGGATTCAACAATTCATGGTAACTTTGGAGATTTACGGTTTAATTGATGACTTCAATATGAGAATAACATAATAAAAAACACTCATCGTCCTTACCAAACAGCTAGAAGTTCCCTTTATCCAGGTGGTAATTTGTACACACTCAAAAACCCTGTTTTAATACCTCTTAAAGTTTGGAACCACTAACGAAAAACACTTTAGAATCGATATAATTGCACTCCGTGAAGCCTACGAAGGCAATGATATTCAAAAGTTACGATAAATTTATGAAGAAGACTATCCCGTTAATACTATAACGAAGACGTCGCCGAATAAGGCCTTGAGCAAGATTATAGATAATAATAGGCTGACAATACGTATTAAGGGCTATATTAATAGGCCACCCGACAAGATTAAGTTACGCATTTGCGAACAGAGATGTGACAAATTTGAAGACTGATAGAGAATCAAAGCCGACAACTTATTTAATTAATACAGTTATTGGTAAGGCTTTAGACGTTACAATGTTGTCGATTTAATTGGTTGAAGTAACAGTAGTATTGTAATAGTGAAGTAGTGGATGTATTACTCTAGGTTTGGAAGACCGCTAGCCAGTCTACAAAGTAATTTGTATGAATAATTGCTTGGCCTGTACCCTAGTAAAAAGCGGACGTATACAGTACTTCACTTGCAGTTCATATAGTATACCCACAAAACAATACACTTAACTTGTATTCACTATAGTCGACTTTACCGTAAGTAAAGTTAACCTATAATATTGCAATTACCATTATTTTAACATTAGCGGCTTTTTTTTGTGTGCGTATGCTAGTATTGTTGACCAATCTTTTCCGTTTACCGTTGAATTTTGCAGTTGTTAACTGGCCAAACCCCTGCTAGTTTCATATTCAAATTAACCTTAATGACGTTTATTTACCTTATGGGTCTGAGTCCTGACTTTATTAATTCCTATAAATAAGTTTTTCGCCACAAATTTGTACAGACTTCCAGATTAATCGTATCAATTAAAGAATTCCCCAGCTTCAATTCCCTTGTAGTCTTTTAGTTCGTCAGGGTATATGTTGGTAGGGCTTTAAACGTCGCAACGTTATCGATTCGAATCGTGGTTGAAGTAGCAGTAGTATTGCATAGTCAGATGGTGGATGTATTGTTCTAGGTTTGGCACACCGCTAGCCGATCTGCATTGTAATTTGTAGGGCCAATTGAATGGACCGTTCTCTAGAGTAAAGTGCAGCATACTGCACACGACTTACACCCAATGCGGTAAGTCTCTACAAAGCAATATACTCGACTTGCAGTTTATTATAGTTAACTTAACTGTAAATATAGTTGACCTACTAAATTACATATAATATTATTTCAATACTGGCAGCTTTTTAGTTCGTGTGCGTACGCCAGTATAACTAACTAATCTTTTCCAGTTACCACTAAAATTGCCTCCTCATCAACTGGAGAGACCCCTGTCAATTCCAGTTGACTTCCATACTGAATTGCTTCTAATTATAGGTAAATTAATCCCATTTAACTTTAATTGCTTCATTGCCCTGAGGTCTGATTTTAATAACTCCTACAAAAAATTCTTTCGCTATAGGCCCTTACAAACCTCTACTTCAACCGTACCACTCAAATAGATCACCATTATTAATCCCCCAACAGTCTTTCAGTTTGCCAGTACATTCTTGTCCGTCGTTACATGATTTCGGCTTTACGGAAGGCCTATTGACATATCCCTCAATACGTATAGTCAGCTTATTATCATCTACAAACCTTTTCAAAGTTTTGTTTAGCAATAACTTCGTTATAGCGTTAGCGATATCATCCTTACCATCGATTTATCGAAACCCCTTAATTTCCCTCCTTGCTTAGGCTTTAAAAAGTGCTATTAAATCGATTGTTCGGCGTTTTTTGTTAATAGTTCCGAGCTTTAAAAAGTATTTAAAAGGGCTCTTTAAATCAATATAAATTTCCACCGGAATAAGAGAAATTTGTAGCTACCTGGTAATAATATCAAGGGTTTCCCATAATATTATGCCTATATTAAAGCTTGCCATTATATCCTAGACTTCTAATGTTAATACTTTTCGTATTGTCCTTTTATATTTAACGGAGGTCTCATAAATTAGGATACCGATAATACTAAACTGGTCTTCCCGTTCATTTTCGCTAACAAAGGTTAATAAAAAGCCGATTTGTAAAGACAAGTTGATATTATTTACGAAGAACCCGTTAATAAAAATCGTTAGCTTAACCTTTAAGAGGTTGATTAAGACTATATGAATTTCGCGGTCCAGATTTCGTATTTTCTACTCGAGCTTTTTATTTAGCCGGTTAACGTCCTTATCTGTTAGCTTTTGTGCTTACCTTGCAATGGATAAGTCGTAAAAGGCTTCCGGTTAGCATAAGGTAACAATATAGCTGCCACGAATACATTATTCCAAGTACCTTTAAGCTCTAGCCTCATTAAATTTGTCAATTATAGAAAAAATAACGCCTTGACCATTTTAGTAGGAGCTAGGACCGGTATTAATACCAAATATTCGGACTAACAATCTATTAAAGTTAAGTTGACTACCATTTGTCAACATTGTTACCAACTTATAATTCCAAAACTTAAAGTTTTCAATCGCTTGTTATTTTAATATTATAGATCCAGCCGTTCCGACGAAAAGGGTATTATTAGTTTACAAACACACCACGCCAAAGTTTTTCCTTCAACTTATGAATAAATACAGGTTTTATGTTAAAGACTTTTTCGTTGACTATAATTTAAAGTGCAACTGGTAATTTAAAAACCAATAAGCGCCTATTTTAACTCATCCGTATTATGGCATAATATAACTTATTACTGTTCCTAAAGGGTATATAACACGAAGTTCCTATAATAGTTCTCACAATACTATTCGTTGTTAATTCGTTACTCCTTATGTTTAAGCTTACATTATATTATTGTCATTCAGCGTACGCTTACCTTTAACTTTAACTAACAAACTTATTACTAAGGCGACGATTAAACGTTAATTGATCTTTTAAATTGTTAACGATTATATAAGAATTAATTTTTTACCTTAATTACCATATCCTTAAGTAATAAGACGTTATTTTTTGTACAGTCGCCCCATGGTTTTATCTTCAATCTCATAAATAATCCTCGATTTGAACATCGTAATATTTGTGTTTAAAATTTGAAATCAGTTTTCGATACGAATTGTATAACATTTCAAGTTAATAAACCATTGATCTCAACCTTATCGCTTTTTTCAAAATGTTTGTCGGAAGTTTTAATAATTCCTTATACCCGGAGTTTTAGTACCAAGTCTTCGTTATCTTTTTCTTTTCTATTTATCTAAGTAGTATTGTAAATGCAGCCTGGTGTATATTCCTACTTTTTTATGGTTTTTTTTTTCAAGGTCGTCCGCGTCGGCAACGTTTTATTGACTTTTCTATAACGGATGAAAAAGGTTCGTATTAGCTTGGTTGCTTAACTTAATGGTCTTTATCATCGGTAACCCTAATATAAGGTTTAACCTGGGGAATTTGAAAGGTTATAAGACCGTTACAAATTTTAAAAACTACGTCAGAATTCGCGATACTTAATATATTATGCGGGCCCTTGTATCTACCCAGCTCCCGTTATATGAGGACTTCACTTTGTAACAGTAAAGTAAGTACGTCGATTGTTATTAGGCCGTTTCTAATGTTAAGGGCTTTATTAACCTGGAGGCGTGTAGACTTTTTTCATAGCTTGCTTAAAGCTTTATTATAGGCCGTAACACGTTTTTAAATAATTGCCGAGGGAGTAGATTTACTCGTTAGGCGTGGGTACTTTCTAAAAACTAACAGCGTTAACACCAAGCTATTGAGGCCCACAGTATCGTTTAGGCCTTCTACTACTATTTGTAAGCGTATCTCCGGATCCGTAAAGCTTTTAATCTTAAGTATAAGGATATTATACGTTTGGCGAAGCAAGACGTGTGCCCTTTCAACCTTCACAAAACTTTAATAGGTCTTTCCAGGTACCTGTTTGTATTAAATACCAATTATCTTGGTATTTTTCTAAACCTCCGCTGCTGCAAGATTGGTACTGGTATCGTGGACGACAATGTTAGGTAGGCTTAGGTATGTGTTAATCTACAGTATTTTTAACGTTTTTTATGTATTTTTTCCCGAAAAGAACTGTAAAAAACTTAGCCTTGTAAAAAGAGGATATGGAATTAACGATATGAAAGAAAGGTTTATTATCTAAATAAACATGTCGACGAATATTTCGTAATTAAAAAACTTATAGTTTTTAACGTAAACTTAAATTTCAGTAAGGCTTAAGAATAAGTTTTATAGTAGTGATAAAGTTTTTAAATAGCTTTTAAGTCAAAGTATTCTATATCGTTATGTACTACAGACTTTGGTACTTTATGTAACCTAATAACAGAAAAATAGTAACAACGCTGGTATAATTAATGTATTTCTGTTTTTATCAGGTTTAATGCCATTTCTTTTGGTTTTTAAAGATAAAACCATAAGTATCTTTACTTAAAGGCGTATGGGAATTTCTGGTCGTTTTAAACCAGTTTATTTACATTGATGTTCACATTGATGTCAAGGGTTTTTATATCCTCTAATTAAAGAAAAAAAAGGGGTAAGAGACTTAGGGATGTGAAACATAATTACGCATACAATAGTTTAAACCACTGCTGTCTCTAGTAACGATAGTTATTCGGTTAGGCCAAAGTAAATTTTAGTTTTACTAGTATCGTGACGATTCAATTTTAGTAGCTATAGTTTCTTACCTTCGTAGTGTCATATACTTCGAATAGACTCCTATTAAGTACCTTATTACCCTTGTGATTTGTATAATTCCTTAAAACATATAATCCGCGTAATGATTGCGAAGGTTAAAGGTTTATAAGGGTTTAGGAGTTTAATAAAGGTAAAGGTAAGAGTCTTTACCACCTGAACGGTAAAGTAAAACGTGGTTAGATAGTTATTAGGCCGTACCTGAAGTATTATTTTCGTGCCAATTAATCTGCTTAAGGAAGTTCGCGGTGTAAATTGGCTCGTTGCCTTTAAAGTTTGCAATTTAATTTAAGTGGCCCGGTTTAAAAGTAGTGGGGTATTAAGCGTAATATACTACCTTTTTATTATGAAGTTCGACAAAGGAGTGCCAAGTTAATTAGGAACCAGACTTATTACAAATTTAATTTCTTTCATTACTATTACTATCATAGTATTAGTAGTTAATAAGTCCGCTCCAAGCGTAGCCTTATTAGCGGTAATGTGGTTACTACCTCTACTATAAAGCCGTGATTGATAAGTTAGATTTTAGGCATTGTAGGCGCCCGTACTGCGGTCGACGTCCTTAACCACCGCAAGGTTTTCTTTGTTTACTTTAATTAAATTGGTAAATTAGGGGTACATACCAAGTAAGTTTAATATATACGTTATTAATATGGTGAACGAGGAACGCAACTGGCTAAAAAAGCCTTCGCAAGTGGCATTTGGGCGTTGTAAAATGTATTCGAATTCGCTAACGCCTATGACTATTATACGTACCTATTCGCGAAATGTGGCTGTTCTAACGTGGTCTTTCCATATTTCTTTTTGACACGACATTAGCTTGGTAAGCATCTGATTGAAAATATCCATCAGTGTTCCCTCCTCTTTCTTCTTTGTTGTCATTGTATTCCACCATATTGTTACCAAGTTTGTATGGTATTACGCGAGGTGGACGTCGTATTCGAAGTAGCATTTTATGTTATTGTCTATTTCGCGAAACATGGTAGCTTTAGCTAGAAAGGTTAGGTAATAGTACCTAGAGTGCCTTATAAGGATTCCGGGGATTAGTAAGTGAAAACCTAAAGGTGAAACCTCTTTCAATTTACAAATATTAAGAAAAACCATTATCTTAAAGTGGGGGAGAGTGTAAGGCTTTCCGTTATACTTCTTTACGTCGTTTTGAATCTTGGCGAAATCCGTAAGGAGTTTATAATTAATATTAACTATCCTAATAAGTTTGAGGAAAAGGTCGCGATAGTTATTTCAGTCTTAACTAGTATTTCTTAGAATTTAGATTCTTAAGGCTTTGGAGGTATGGTGTTAAGGGTAATTAATAGTCGCTTGAACTAAGGAGTAAAGCCTTATAGTAGGACTTGTAGTAGGCTTTTGAACGTAGGTAAATCTAAAGGGAAAAGGGTTTTAAAAAGTTTGGCGATTAAATTACTAAGGGGCGATAGGTACTTAAATGGTTTGAGGATCCTAACGATTTTAAAGCCTTTTTTGGTATGTAAATCCCACGCCTATTAACTTCTACCTTTGAATTAGTTTTTATAGTTCGATGGATCATCTTTTATATATTTAGTGTTTAATAGTTCAAAAACTCGCGTAAATCTTAAAAAGAGTAGGTTTCACAGCTGAAATCTTTACCGGTATCAGATTTGGGGATGTACTGACTAAAGTAATTAGTTAGGTAAGTTTTGGTAGAGCTTTTATTAACATTCGTAATCCAAAGTTGTTCGTCTTAGTTGTTAACAAAGACTGTTTCAGGGTTTTCAACTGATTTTTTCCTAGGAGAAGTCGGTAATGGTTTCAAATTAAACACTTGCGGTAGCTATCTTTGCGTTCTGGCTTTTGTAAGACGTATATGGTGAGAAACTTGATAATTTTGGACGTAGGGAATTGGCGTTTTCGGCGTAAAGTTGCGTGTAAGCTTGGTAATTTAGAGTTAGTTCGTGCGACGTGGCTTCCTCGGCACGACTTGGCGATTCTCAATATTTTCGCTCAAAATAGCAAGCTTGATGATTAAGGCTATATAGAGAGTATTAAAAAGTGAAGTATAGGCAAAGGTTTGGTAAAAAAGGTAAGGTCAGAGGTTGTTTGTCGTTGATGTATAGCGAAGGTTAAAAAGTTGTTTGGTGTAGAAACTTGGTCGTTTTTATAGTAGTTATACCCGTAGTAGTACTAACTTAGCCGTTTACCAACTTACCGAACTTCAAGACTTCTGACAGTCAATTTTAATAACTTTGAAAATAGTTAATGAAGATTTTTTAGTGTTTTTCAATAACGATACCGTCGTTAACTTCCAGATACCCGTTAAAAGACTGACGTAACCCAAAAATCTTCTTTTTTTTCCTGCCGTTAGAAGATTGGCGCAGTACTAATAAAGGCCTTTATTAAAAACCTTCCCTCTATCCCAGCAGTCGTTTGACTTAGAGCATAACCGGAAAGTAGCATCTTCTTCTACTTAACTAACTTGTGCTTAACCTAATAAACACTAATTAGTAATGGTAGGGATTTAAATGTTGTAACGTTGTCGATTCGAATCGTGATCGAAGTAATAGTAGTATTGTGTAGTCAGATAGTGGATGTATTGTTTTAGGTTTAGTAGGACGCTAGCTGGTCTGCACTGTAATTTGTAGAGCCAATTGCTTGGCCCGTACCCTAGAGTAAAGTGCAGCGTACTGTACTCAACTTACACCCAATGCGGTAAGTCTCCACAAAGCAATACATTCAACTTGTAGTTCGGTATGGTCAACTTGATTGTAAGTGAAGTTGACCTACTTCACTGCATGTAATACTATTCCAACAGTATACCTATTTATTAGTACGAAACTTGACTTAACCAGATGGCTTGTTAACGTAGCCTTCGATGCGTATAGTTAGTTTTTTTCTGTCTATAAACCCTTTAGAGGCGTTATCTAGCAACATCTTTGTTGTAACATTAGTGTGATTATCTTTGCCTTTAATTTATCGGAGCCTCTTAATCCTCAAGTCTTTGTAGGATTTATGAAGTACCATTACATCGAATATTGGACGATTTTCGCTTGTGGTTTCGAACTTTGAAAGGAACTTAAATTGATTTCTCGAGTCGATATAAATTATCTTTTGGATAAATGAAATGCTTAGTTGGTTGATGATAAAGTTAAGTATTTCCCATAGTATTATACTAATATCAAATCTGGCGATCATACCACAGACCTTTAAAACTAGTAAGTTTTATGTAATCTTGTTACATTTGACAAAAATCTCATGAAACATATTTTCAACAATAATGAATTGATTTTTTTTGTTTGTTTTCATTGACTAGAGTTTTTAGAAAGCCGATTCGTAACACTAAGTCTGTATTAATCGCAAAGGAGCTATCTGCAAAGATTATTAAGCTGGATCTCAATAGGTTTATCAGAATCATATTAATTTTTTGGTTTCAATTTCGTATTTGCCATTCTAACCTCATGTTTATCCGATTAAAGTTTTCGTCCATTAGGTTTTGTATTTATATCGCAATTGAAAGTTTATAGGAGAGCTTCAGTTGGAATAAAGTAGCGATGTAATTACTATGGGCGCGTTATGCAAGTATTGTTGAGCCCTAACCACGTTAGTTTTGGAAATTATGACCAAATTAGCTCCTAAGCTCTTCTGGCGAAACCTAACGCAAGTATTAATACTGAGCATTAGGATTAATGATCCGTTGAAATTAAATTAATTGCTTTTCATCAAAGTTACAATCGATTTATAACTACAGAACTTTAAGTCCTTAATTACTTGTTGTTCAGATATGATAAGCTAGTAGTTTTAACGCAAATAGTATCGTTAATTTGTTTACCTATTAAGGCGAAATGTTTCTCTTATGTTAATCATAAATGCAAGTAATACAATCAAAACTTTATGTTTTTCATTTATCGAAAGTGCGATTTATAAGTTAGAATGTCGATAGGGTCTATTTTACGAGGTATATTAGAAGAGTAATCATAAAGATTGGTAGTGTACGTTGAAGTAGATAGATTGATCAAATGAAGAAGAGGTATCCAATGAGTTTACGCCTCATGTGAGAGCTGATAAGCTCTCATCCGGGCAGTGTTACTCTACCATGAACTCCACGAATATTACTTCTAGGCAGTGACACTCTACCATTCACTCTTCCAATAACTCTTCTCGAGAGTAGAACGCTATTATTCCCTCTTCAGAAATGCACCTTGTAGAGTAGCACGTTATTGTGAACTCTACAAAGGTGCAACTTGCAACATGATCTCTTACTAACTATAGAAATATCTGATAATATCCATATATAAACCAATAACTTCCTATATTATCCAGTTATTATAGCGGTTCAATATATCGAACAACTATTTTTGAAGGGTACTTGCCATGCTATTTTTGTAATAGTTTCAATAACAGGTTCGTTATCAATCGGTCGTTAATTTCGTTTACGGTTTCACTATATTGCGGTTATCAAGGGTGAAATTTCCTTTAGTTTTCGCCAACAAACTTATTACCAAAGTAACCACTTAACGTTAGCTAATTTAAGAAACTGTTGGCGACTATGTAATAATTTAGTTTCTCCTTTTATCACTGTATCCTTTCACGAGTAAACGTAACTTTTCGTACGATTTCCCTGTAGTTCTTTTTAGCCTTGCAAATAATCCTCGATTTGAAAATCGTAACATTCGGATTTTAGAGATTGAAGTCGGTTTTAGGTACGAATTATACAATTTTTCGAGTTAGAAAACCGTTCATCTCGATCTTATCGTTTTCTGTAAAAGGTTTATCAAAAATATTTATTAGTACTGCGTTAATCCTCAACGGCAAGAGAAGAGAGAAGACTTTTTTAGTTGCGTCAGTTCTTAACGGTAATCTGGAAGTAGATGACGGTATCGCTACTTGAAAATACCAAGAAATATTTATTGATCCTTTTTGAAGAGCGTTGAGATTGACCGTTAAAAGTCTTAAACGACAAGTTTCCAAAAGGCTAAGTCAGTATTACTGCGGGTGTTACTACTGTAAGAAAAACGACCAAGTCCCTACGCTAAATAACCTCTACTACTAATAACGACCTTCTACCTTACCTTTTACATTAAATTTCTGCCTAATTCTACTTTTTTTACTTCCCCTACATTAATTTGATCGTTAAGTTCCATTCCTTGAGCTAAAATACCGTCAAAACACTAAGTCACGTTAAGAAAGCTTCTTTACGTAACTTAAAGCTGAATAGCTAGGTTCGCACGCGACTTTACGCCAAAACACCAAGTTCCTATACCTAACGATCCTCAAGTTTATCTTCTTATAAGCCTACCACACCTTACACATCTATCAAAATGTCTGCTTTTAGCTTTTACCTTAAAGCAATTATGGACCTCGCCTGTAAAGAAGTAATTAAGACTTTCGGATACGTTATTACTAAGTTTTACGATGACGACCTTTGGGTGTTGAATGTTAACGAAGAATTTACTGAAAAACATCTTACTAATTTCGTCGGATATTTTATCGTTAAGTATAATATCAGCTTCAACTATGATCGCCCTTTTAAAAAATACTACGAGTTTTTTAACGATTGGATAATGAATAAATGTGAAGTAATTTAAAAAGGGGTAAAGTTGAGACATAGACTCGAACTGGAGGAACGGAGGGTCTTTATTTCAATATAAGTCGTTATAATATTAGCTTAAGCCCTTTTATACCTTACTCAGTTTGACGAAGATACTTACGAGCTACGGCTAAAAGGGAAAGCTATTAAAGAACCTTAACGTCCCCTCATGCGATTTAGGGGACCTTTCCTTTAATAATAGCTAATCTAAGCCTTTTTACGTACGGAAGAAGAGCCCATTGATTTGTTCGGCACCTTAACACCACTAAGTGACAGTGCGGATTACGCCCTTAGCGACGGAAGAGCACGCGAAGCAAGGGCTGCCAACGCGGCCAAAGGTATTGACATCGGCGCTCTATACCAGTCAATTAAACAAGATCGTCAGGCCTCTCAGAACTTATAAGGTTTTATCGAACCTTAGTATTATAATCGTTAAGTATCTTAAAAACCCTCTCTTTTCGGACTTGCCTACATACGAGAGCTAACTATAAGCCTTATTACAGGACTTTACCTATCGAGCCAGGCGATTGGCAATTACCCTTAGCACCGTGACTCGGAACCTTTAAGATTTAAACTGCTAAAAATCACTAATTAAGCTTGGAACGACTATTGCGACCTTTTTTAAGACCTATTAAGATGGTTAACATTAATTAAAAACGAATAACGGATTTCGCCAAGATTTAAGATGATATAAAAAAGTATAACGGAAAGCCTTATAACCTTTTCTACACTAAAATAATGTCTTTTCTAAATATCTATAAGTAGATATAGGTCTTACCTTCTGGTTTTCACTTACGATTTCCCGAAATCCTTACAAGTCACGCTAAAAACTACTACTTAACTTTCTTGACAAACGCTATTACGTTTCGCGAAATGTAGGATAACATTATGGGTTACTTCAAATATAACGTCTACCTTACATAATACTATATAGACTGTGCTACTACATGGTAAACTACAATAATAGTAGAAAAGAAAAAGAAGGAATCACTAATAAATATTCTCAATTAAATATTTGATAAGCTAATAATATGTTAAAAAATAATGGGAAAGGCCAACGCTAGTAAAGCCACACTTCACAAGCAGGTACGGGTAGCTATTACGGACGTTAATAGGTTCTAATACGCTCTATAACGCCTAAATACCACTTTTTAAGACTTTTTTAAACAGTTGCGCTCCTCGTTTACCTCCTTAATAAAATATACACTAAACTCGCTCGGTATATTTTTCTCAGTCGGCAACTTTTTTAACGTAAATAAGAAAAACCTTATAGTAGTTAATTACGTCGACCGTAAGTACGAGCGCTTATAACGCCTCAAGTTAGGTTTATTAACCTCGGCCACAAACTAAAGGAAATACTTACGTTAACACTAATAAGATTTAGGCGGACCTATTAACCGTAAGTATTATTGTTGTGATAGTGGTAAGAAATGTTAAATTTATGGTAAAGCCGGCAATTAGTTAACTCGTCATCTCCCCGCCGAACGTAATAACAGAAAGGTAACGTATCACATCTAATACCCTATTACTACGGAATAAGATTACTTAAACCAGGTGGCAGATGTTACAGGCGATAAGCTAATTGACGTCGTTAAAGCCCTCAAACAAAGTAAGTAATACGAAGATACTACTTACAGTACGGCAACCTAGTAATTAGCCAACCATGTCTTTTTATACCGTTGAGGTAGTAAAACCCTTACCTTTACCCTAACTATACCCCTAACCCCTTAAATACCTTTAACCTTCGCGATCGTTACATGAACCATACGATTTGTGGCATTATACCTGGCACTAGGGTGACAATATACTTATAAAATATTCGTAATAAATAGTATTATTGAGAGGGATGATTAAAGCTACTAAGATTAATCTTGACGATGCTGGTAAGATCAAAGTTGGCTTTAACTTGGGCGAATGACTATTATCATTAGAAAAGACGGTAATTTAAATTATTACCCAAGCGATTACGTCTTATATCCTTTAGTTTCCTCCCCCTTTTTTATTTTGTTCAAAGGATATAAAGACCTTCAGAGTTAACGTAAACGTTAACGTAAACGAACTAATTTAAAACAGCTAAAGGTTTTTACTCGCTTTTAAATAGGGATACCTATAGTTTTATGTTTACGATCTGAAAGTAATAGTATTAAACCTAACGAAGCCGGAGATACGTTAATTACACCGGCGTTTCAACTACTTAGCTATTAATAAATTATATAAAGTCTTAAAATTCGCAAGCCATGATGATGTGGAATAATTTTCCCTCAAAACCATGAAAATACTTTGTTACTATTGTAAAACGTAGGCCTTAACCCTCAGAAAATTAAAATTTACATAAAAAGACGACAAAAAACTTTACTGTAAAATCTTTATTCATTTTTTTTACTTAAATTATAAGCCGATTTTACACGTTGTTAAATCCTCAACTTCTTTTTACGAAACTAAGTTTTTAAAGTCCCTTTCGGCAAAGGATATGTGGAAAATATTAAGTATGTTATAAATTGATACGTAATTAGGTCCACCAAATGTCGTCGTCCACGATACCGGAACCAACTTTACAGCGGCGGAATTTTAGGAAAATACCAAGATAATAGGCATCTAATACAAACAGGTACCTATAAAAGCCTACTAAAATATTGGAAAGGTTAAAAGGGTACACGCCCTACTTCGCCGAGCGTATGGCATTTTAACATTGAAAATTAAAAGCTTTACGGATCCGAAGGTACGCCTACAAATGGCATTAAAAGGCTTTAATGATATCGTAGGCCTTAATGTCTTAGTGCCAACGCTTTTAGTATTTGAAGCGTACCTACCCCTAACGAGTGAATCTCTGCCTTTGGTAAGTACTTAGAAACGTGCTGTAATCTACAGCAAAGCTTTAAGGGAATTGCGAAGGAAGTCAGCATGACTTTAAATTAATAACGCCCTTAATATTAGAAACGAGCGTATAATAATCGACGTATTTACTTTACCACTATAAAGTATCGTCCTCATATAGCGGAAATCGTGTAAATAGGAAGAGCCGTATAAGATATTAATTATTTTAAACTTTAAAGTAGTTATTAAAACCGTGAACGACCTTATATCTTTCCGAATTACTCAGATTAAACTTTATATTAAAGTTACTAACAATAAAAACCCTTAGATTAAACGACCGAGTCAATACGAACCTGTAATGATCATACTAAATACCCGTGAGTATATTGAAGGTGTCAGAGGGTTTATATTATCAAGAAGGTAGCAAAGGTGCTGAGTGAACAATAGCGCAACCGTGCAAGTAATGATTAAAAGCTGTGAGGCTATTCAGAATATACTGAGACTGAATACTTAGATTGACAACTGAAGAGTTATGAAGGAAATACTATCTATGTGGTGCTGACCGTGTCCTTATATCCTTAATCCTTCATACGTCTTCAGTGCTGGATCATGTTAGATCAAAACATGATCTCAATGATCCTTAGTGCGTAACCCTAACCCTAAGGTTGCTGACATAAGAGATATCCCCACCTGATGTGTTGGACATCGGGTTCTTAATAACTTAGCCCCATACTGGCCTGTTTTCTGACCCTCCGATGTTCTTGGGTCATAACAGAACACTTTCTACCCGTTATCAACAAGTTAATAAAACGCCGCCGGCGCGGACAACCCCCGAAAAAGAGGAGTTTTAAAGAGGAAGAATATATAACGGGCCGTATTTACAATATAACTTGGGTAAGTATGAAAAAAGGGATAACGAAAACATAGCAATGAAATTTAAGGTATAAGTGATAATTAAAACTCCTGGAAAACCTTTGAAGGAAAATGACGAAGTCAAAATCGACGATTTACCAATTTAAGGTGTGGTATAATTTATATCGAAGGTTAACTTTAACCTTTAAAACCCAAATATTACGATTTTTGAATCAAAAATCATTTACGAGGTTAAATGTAAGATTACGGAGCGGCCGTAAAAAAATTACTGTTAACAGGTTAAAGATACGGCGATGAAGGTCAAAACTAAATCCTTAAGTAGCTACCAACGATTTAAAAGATTAGTTAACGTTTAATAATTACCTTCATAATCAATTTATTAACTAGGACTAAAGGTAAATTTACATTCAATAACCGTAATATTACGTAAGTCTATATATTATTAGCAACGGATTTATAACGAATTATATTATTAAAACTATTATAAATATTCCTCGTTATTGACATACCGGGAACGATAATACGGTATATTAGACCATTATATGATTGGGTAAGGTAGGTGTTCACTAGTTCCTTACCTACCAGTTGTATTTGAAATCCCGGTTAGCGATAAAATTTTCAATATACGATCCGTATTTATTAATAACCGAAAAAAAGAATTTCAACATAATAAGTATGAAAATTAAGGATATTATTTTCGTAGAAACGACTAGCTTTATAATACTGTAATGAAAAACGATCGAATATTTTAAATTTTGAAAGTATAAGCCAATAACGAAGTTAATGGAAAATAACCAGCTTAACTTTGATGAATCACTAATTCGTATACTAAATATTAATACCGACTTGAGCATTACCTAAAGAAGACAAAACTTTATTTTTACTATAATATATAAAATTAATAAAGTCAGAGCTTACGATACTTAAAATAGCGCGTATAGGGTAACTATATTACTATTTTATACTAATCGAAAGCCTTATACGATTTATCTATTATATTACCAGCATAAATACCAACAAAAAAAAACATTAATCGATTAAATGCAAAGTTTCAGTAACCAATGAGAAACTTGGACCGTAAAATTAATATAATACTAAAGAACCTTTTAAAAACTAAGCTAATAATTTTTACGGACGGGTCTTTCACAAATAATACAGATTTATATTCATAAGTCGACTTCTTAATAACCTTTATTAACAAAAATAAGCGGGAAGATTAGTTTAGTAGTATTGGTAACCTAATTTACTAAACCTTCGTTAAATATAAAAAGATTACACGAAACGTATTAGTTTCGAAGGTCTACGACATAATAGGAAACCCTTAACCATATTACTAAATAGCTACGGATTTCTCCTATACCAGTGGTAATTTATACCGACTTAAGGAGCCTTTTCGAATGTCTTTTAAATACCGGAACTACCAGTAAAGAAAAGCCTGATAATCGACGTAATAATACTCTACGAAGCCTACAAAAGAAGGAAAATAAAGGAGTTTTGATAAATAGAGAACAAAGATAATTCTACAAACGTCATAACAAATATTACGTCAAAAAAATCCCTAAAAAGTTAATAAATATAAATAAACTGATTATACATATCAAGGGCTATGTGAATAAACCACCTGGAAAGCCCAGATTACATAACGGCGAAGAAGAATGTTCTGGAAAATTGGAAAACTGCAAGGGAATTAATAATGGCGACCTGTTTAAGTAACACAGTTGAAGTTGCGAAAGGATGCGGCGAAAAAACTTTTTATAAGAGTTAATAAACTCGGACCTCGGAGCAACGGAGCAATTAAAGTCAAATAGGGTTAATTTGTATGTATTTGAGTGCGGAATACACTGGAATTTATAGGAGTGTGACTGGTGAACGAGGACTTAATGTAGTGGTAACCAGAAAAGATTGATTAGCCCCACTGGCGTATGCGTACAAACTAAAAATCCGCTAGCGTTGGAATAATATTGCATGTGATACAATAGGTCAACTTTACTTACAGTAAAGTTGACTATACTGTAAGTGTATTTCTTTGGGGAGACTTACCGCATTGGGTGTAAGTCGAGTACAATACGCTGCACTTTGCTCTAAGGCACGGGCCAAGCAATTGACAATACAAATGACGGTGCAAACCGGCTAGCAGTCTGCCAAAACTAAAACAATACATCCACCACTTGACCAATGCAATACTACTGTTACTTCGACCAATCGAATCGACAACTTTGCAATTTCCAAGGCCTACTAACAATAACGCCTTATACACGAAGCTTTACAACTCAATTTTACTCGTTCTTTTTTTTTTTTTTTTACAAACCTAAATAGTATTGTAAATCTAGCTTAGTGTGTATTCCTCGTCCTCAATATTCCTCCTGTTAAGTAATCGTTTACGTCGGCGGCGTTTTATGAGCTTGTCGATAACGGGAGAAGGAAGGTCTTGTTGGCTTATTCGTTCAACTGAGAGGTTTTTATCGTTATCGTTAGTCGCCTTAATTTAGGGCTTGACTTGGATTGTACGAAATTTCGCAAAGTCGTTAATAATTTTCATAGCTACTTTAATGTTGACTATATTTAAGATTTTGTATGTATTATCTTATTTAACTGGCTGCCGCTACACTAAGACTTTATTTCGTTGCGGAAAAGTAAATACGCCGATTTTCGTATGGTCGTTTCTGATTTTAAAGGTCTTATTGACTAAACGCCCTACCTTTTTTTCCCGCAATTCCTTTAATATCTTACTATAAGCTACCAGTCTCTTCTGGATACTGACTAATAGCGGAGATTTACTCTTTAAGCATGGGTACGCCCCAAAACCCAATAGTGTTATTATCAGGCCGTTAAGGCCACAATTTTATTAAGGCCCTTTAATGACATTTCGAGGCGTTTCTCCTAATTCATAAAAATTATATTCTCCAGCGTAAGGATATCGTACGCTTTGCGGATTAACGCATGTAACCTTTGAATCTTTCCAATATTCTAATGGACCTTAACAGGCACTTCTTTATACTGTATTCCCATCATCCTAGTATCCGCTTAAAATTTGTTCGCCGGGAAGTTGGGACCGGTATCATTGACAGCGACACTTGTTAAACTCAAATAAGTGTTAATTTACAACATTTTTAACGTTTTCTACGTATCCTTCGCCTACGAGGACTTAGAAAACTTAGCTCTATAAAAACATATTGCGGAGTTAATAACGTAAAAACCTAGCTTGTTTTTTAAATGAAACACGTTAATAAAAATCCTATAATTAAATTTTTTATCGTTTTTCTAGTGTAAACCTAAATCTTCATGGGGCTTCGTTATACGTTTGGAAATACTAATAAAGATTTTTAATAGTCTTTAGAGTAGAGTATTCCATGTTTTCATGCCCTACGGACTTAAGGACTTTGTTTAGATTCTCGAAGGGTGGGTAATTAAAACGTCGATATAATTGATGTATTTATAACCTCAACAAATTGAATACTATTACATTTTGGCTTTAAAAATAAACTTATAAAAGCTCACATTTAAAGGCGAGAGGAAACCTTTAATCGTCTTCAATTGGATTATCAATATTAATATTGACGTTGACACCAAAAGTTTTTATATTTTTCAAACAAAGAAAGAAAGGGGTATGTAACTAAAGGATATGAAATGTAATAGACTTAATAATATTTTAAATAACTGTTATCTCTAATGATGCTAGTTATTCATCTAGGCTGAAATTAACTCTGGCCTTCTTGGTTTTTTAACCATTCATTTCGCTGGAAGTAGTACTTTCTCTATGTAGTATTATGTATGAAGAAAAGCCTCTTATTGGGTACCTTATTGCGCCTATGTATGACATGATACTTTAAAACGTGTGGTTTATATAACGATCGCGAAGGTTAAAAATATTGAATGGGTTAAGGGCTTATTTAGGGTAAAGATAGGGTTTTTTTGCACTGAAATGGTATAGAAAAGCGTAGTTATCTAATGATTGGATCACGTTAGGAGTAACGTTTACATATAATGTAATTTGTTTAGCAGTATCGTTGTCGTTAACAAGTTTTTTACCCTCAAAATTTAGGATATAGCTCAAGTAATTTTGTCTGGAAGTAATGTGGTATGAAGTGTAATACATCATATGCGTGTTATTACGTTTGGCTGGAGCGTGGCGAAATAATTAGTATGCGAATGAATTATAATTTTTTTTTTGCTACTATTATAACTATAATCTTCACTATTAGTACGTCCGTTCAAGTTTTACCTTTATTTATGGGGCTAGTGGTGTTGTTCGTTATAGTTTGAAGGTATTAAATTAGATATTCAGTGTTAGGGTCGTTTGTATTTGCAGTTAACGCAATATTCTATTACACTTTTTTTTATTCACATCGCGAAAGTAATCAGTTCTAGGTTATATACCAAGCGAAATTTGTATACATATTATTAATGTCGCAAATAAAAATCACAATTAGTTAAAAAACCGTTATAGGTGCGTTATAAAGCGTATTTAAACTCTATTACGTCCATAAATACTTCCCGAACTTGTTTACGAAGCGTATCCTCGCTGGTATATTCCCTATCTATTACTAGGTAGTATAGTATGAACATGTTCATCATTTAGTTGAATATATCAATTATTATTACCTCCTCTTCCTTTCATCTCTTATCGTCGTCTACTTTGTGGTAGATCACTCTGTATAGTATTGCGAAAAGTGGACGTCATATTTGAAGTGTTTTTTTATGTTGTTATAAATTTTGCGAAATCTTTTGGTTCGCGCTGGAAAAGCTAGTTAATAATATTAGGCGTAACCTGTGTGGAATTTGGGTAATAGTTATTGAAAACTAAAAGGTGTAACCTCTATTTTCGTACACATATTTGAAAAGGGTGTTATCTTTGTATTGAAAAGGTCATAAGGTTTATTTTTATATTATTCTACGTTATTTCAGATTTTCATGAAATTCGTTAGAAGTTTGTAATTCATATTAAAAATTTTGATAGGTTTAAGAGAAAGGTTGCAATAATCTTTCTAATCGTAAAAAGTATTTATTATCGTTAACTTACACTGTGAAGCCTTAGAGTCGCGATAATAATGGTAGTTACCAGTTGATTGGCCTGAGGTATAAAGTCCTGTGGTAGTATTTATTGTGGGCTTATGCTTGTAGACATACCTGCCATAGGGAAACTCGCTTTTAACGGGTTTGGAGACTATGAGGTACTGAGTGATTTTAAGAAAAGGATATAAGGGCAAAAGAAACTTAGCCGTAAGAAAGATTTTGAAAGACTTGATGGTTTTATTTAATTAACCAGATAACTTCGACTTTAATAATTTTGACCACTTTAACGACCGTTGTTTCCCGTGATTTAGTGCAGCTGAAAGAATATTCCGCGTATTTATTTTCGGTTGTTAGATTGCCAAGAAAATTAACAGGGTTTTTTTCATTGTTGGCGCGTGAAAAGACTTAGATTAACTAAGGATTGAAGGAATGTATCTTAAAACGTTTGGAAGGGCATTAACATCCCTTAATGCCTTTTTCCTTTAGGTATAGGTTTTAAAGGTATTCCTTATGTTAGGACAACTCATATAACGCTTTTATTAGCTTGGTAAAGTTATTATCTATTATGTATACTCTTCGATGGATATGCTTTATTAATAGCTTATTTTGAACCTCTTTTAAGATTGACGTTGATATGTTAATAGTTCAATCGTAAAGATGGATATAAAATTATTGAAAGAAGTATTCGTAACAGTCGAAATCGTTATTATTTTGCTTGATAATATAGTATTTAACGAAGTTAACTTCATGCCTTTTAGTTAAGTCTTCGTTGATTTTTTTCCCCTGAAAATCTTTATCGTAATATTTGGAAAAGAGGGATCCAAATCTCTTAATTGCCTTTAATAGGTATTGAAATAGGTATCATCTTGGTTTTTTTGGTTGGTGTAATATTTGGTAATTAAGGGACTTGTTAATTCAGTGTAAAGTCACGCGACGTGGTTTTCCTAACAAAACTTGTAAAGTTTCGGTGTTTTTACTCGGAGAAACGATTTTGATGATTGAATTGATGTAGGCGAGGGGAAATATTGAAAAAGGTAGAAAATTTGTTGTTAAGAGCGAAGTTTGGTATAGAGGGTAAGGTAAAAGATTGTTTGTTGTAGGCTGTCGGACTTATTCATTTTTGCAGTAGTAGCACCCGTAGTAGTACTAACTTAACCGCTTGCCAATTTGTCGATTTGAGAATTTTAAAGATCAATTTTATCGCGTTTTTAAAAAAAAAATCGCAAAGACTTCTTAACGTTTTTAATAAAGATACCATCGCTCCCTATAAACCGCCGTGAGGACTGGCGCAATTCAAAAGCATTTTTTTACTTACTACCGTAAAAACTAATATAGTAATTAAGGACTTTTGCAAAATTCTTTCCTCTAATTTTCCTGAACAAAAAGTAACAACCGGATAGTAGCTTCTTATTTTACTTAACCTATCTATACTTAATTTAATAAGCACTGATCAGTGTTAATAGGGATTTAAATGTTACAAAGAAATCGATTAGATGATTGGAAGTAACAGTAGTAATACAATAGTCAAGTGGTAGATGTATTGTTCTAGGTTTAGCAGACCGCTAGCCAATCTATACAGTAATTTGTATGGCCAATTGCATAGGCCGTGCCCAAGTGTAAAGTGGACGCATACTGTACTTAACTTGAAGTCAATACAGTATACCCACAAAACAATACACCTAAGTTACAGTTAGTATATTCAAATTTACTATAAGTTAAGTTGACCTACTGCACTGCAATTACTACTATTCAAATAAGGGTTAGATTTAATGTGCGTATAAGTCTATAATAAAAAACTTATTTACGGTCATTAATGAAGACGGAATTCTGGACAATAGAGAAAATAACGGTAATTGAGGTTAATTTAACAGTGAAATTAACAGGGGTCTTACTAGTTGATTAGGGCGTACTTCAGTAGTAACCGGAAAAGATTGGTCGATAACTAACACGTACGCGTACAAAACAAAAAAGCCGCCATTATTAGAATAATAGTCATTGCAGTGCAGTAAATAAACTTTACTTACAGCAAAGTTGACTATACTGACTGAAAGTTGAGTGTATCATTTTATAGATCTACTATTGGCTGCAAGTTCAGTACAGTATACGTCCACTTCATACTAGAACATGGGCCAAACAATTGACCATACAGATTACTGTGCAAACTGGCTAGCGGTCTGCCAAGCCCAGAACAATACATCCACCACTTCACTATTGCAATACTACTGTTACTTAAACCAATCGAATTGATAACGCTGTAACGTCTAAAGACTTACCGAAAACTATAACTTTAATTTTTTTGAGATGAAATTATAAGTCTCTATTTTTCGAAACAAATAGATACCTACAACTATCATTCATAATTTTATTAAAGCAAATATCAACTTTGATGCTGAGTATCTTCATAATTTTGTGATAAAGACGAAGGGATGTAAAGAACTTAAAGATGCGGAAAATAATCGATTTTACTACAATTCATACAATCCTTATTTTAAATAAAGATAATTACGGACCTGAACGAAAATTAAGTCCGGCTTTACCGACTTTTGAATAATTCATTTCCGTAGTGGTAGAGATTTTCCATTATAAAGCGATATATTGTAAGTACCTTCTTATTAAATACTTTGATACTCACGTTTATAGAAAAACTTCTAGCAATATATATTTCTGGTATGCATTATGGAGACCTCAGGTATGTAAATAATTAAGGATTTCTTTTTATAATAGAAGATGGAGCTTTTATCTATCAAGCGGTAAAAAAAAATCGTGGTTATCTTGTTACTAAGTTGCTTAAGAAACAGTATTTTTATATTATACGATTCATTCTAACGCGTTACTTTTCTTTTATTACCCGTTTTTGCACTCATAATCTGCGAAGTGGTTGATGGAATTATTTTCAGACGTAATAAGGTATTAGGTGTAATACATCACATTATTTGAGGCTTTAGATGATGGGGTTAACACTTTGTTATCAACCGAATTTCCTATGTATTTAACCCCTTTTATCTTTATTTCGATGATAATGTTTATGGTTACCATATTTGATTAATATATGTATACTTCATTATCGCTTAATGTTGATAGGTCTTTATCGTTAGAATGTAGTCGATTCGAATCACTGTGGTCGAAGTAACTGGTGCTACGTTGAAATTGATTGATCAGTTGTAAGTTCTTAGTTTTGAAGACCGATAGCCGGTCTGCACACTCATTTGTATGTCCAAATGCTTTGGCCTGTACCTCACTTTAAAGTGGGCACCTACTGAACCACAACTGCATTTAATCTCATAAATTGAATTTTGCGGTTAATACCAGTCAACTAACTGTAAATATGGTTAACTTCATGATTTTATGATCAATTACCATTATAGAATTAGCGGCTTTTGATTTTGCGCTCGCAAACCATTATAGCCGACTCAAAATTAGTGAAAACCTTTCAAATCCCTTCGTCATTTATAAGCCAAACCCCTATCAATTCCAACGTATTTATATTCATACTAATATTAATTACGGCCCTTCATTTTACTTTTTCGAGTCCTTTGTTCCTCAACTCCTGTACATAGGTTTTTTATTACCGGCTTTCGCGTAATACACAATTTACCAATTACGTAACTTTTATCAATAATTATACCTACCACTGTTACTACCATTATTATCGCTACCCTAGCCGTATTTAAGTTTGTCATGGTATTCTTATTCCTTAACATTATATGCCGGGAGATCTACGTAGCGCTCGATTCGTAAAGTTAACGTATTGTTATTTACAAACCTTTTTGAAACGATATTCAGAGTAGCCATGGTTATAGCGTTAATAGGGTTATCTTTAACGTTCATTCACTGAAATTTATCTATTACCAGGGTTACTTATACCTTCTTTAAAGCTACTAAGTTTATTATTCAACGTTTTTCATTAGTTATACCCAGTTTTAATAAGAATTCTTCAAGGCTTCGGGAATCTGTATATATAATTACAAGTATAGAATATAATCCCAACTATTTAATAATAATCCTTAATAGGCTGTTCGTTACTATATCGATGCTAAAGCTTACTATTGTACCATAAAACTTTAAGGTCAACATGTTTCATATTATACGCTTACATTCAATGAATATCTAGTATACTAGAATTTCGGTGATTGTAAACTATCCATTAAACCTTTCGTTGTGGATGAATATTATAGGAAACTAAATATGAGAAATGAATTCATAATAGTTAGTAAAGGAGTTATGTGCAAAAATTATCAATTTTTCTATCATCAAACCCAGCGGAATTATATTTGTATCTCTTTCTAAATTATGTATTTGCTATGAAATCCTTTCATTTAACCTATCAAAGTCCTCGTCTTGTAGATCATGTGATTGTGCCGCAATCGATTAATCGTATGAGGTTTTCGGTTATAATAGTGTGATAATGTAAGCCGTACGAGCCCTTTGATTTAGGTATCGTTTTAATCTTGTTTCGTTAGCCTTGGTAATTGTTTTTTTCATTCATAACTTGCTTCTTTTTGGTTCAAGCTAATGTAGGTGTCACGTATATCATCGTTCGCCTTAATACTATGGATATGGATCAACGATCCATTAAAGTCAAATTGTATGCCTTTACTTAACGTTTTGATCGGCTTATAATTTTAGAAGCTTAACTTTTATATAATACGTTGTTTTACTTTTATAAACCAATTGGTTTCGAAGGCAATGTTATCGTCAATTTTCCTACCTACTAGAGAGAACTCTTCCCCCTACGTGATTAATTGACATATGTTGAACGATAATATATTTATTCCTAGTTTATTTTGAAAGTGAGTTTGGTACGTTCAAAATCAATGTATACCTTTACCAGGCACTCTATACATGGTTTTGATATAACCTATGACCGTTCCAGTCGTAAACTTATACTTTAATTCTTTCCGCAGGTTTAATAATATATTACATTGAAGATTTCGTGAAAATTACGTGTAAGTTTACGTTATATTGAGTCCATGAATTGTAATTTCACCGCTTATACCAACAGTTCAATTCATAGTAATTACGACGATTTGACATTATCTCATTTTCTGGATTGTAATCGATTAAGTAAATATTTAATCCATATTTTATGACCGTCTCCTTAAAAGATTAACCGTAATGATTTATAAAGCCGATCTGTGATTTTATCTGTAACCTCGTAAATTACCGTTGATTTAAAGATAATGACATTTTGATCTTAAAATTACATTCACTGTTGGTAGATGTTTATCGTTGCGACGTAGTCGATTCGAATCACTTTAGTCGAAGTAACTGGTGTTTCGTTGATATTGATGATTGAGATAAGTTGGTTTTAAGTTTGGAAAACCGCTAGCCAGTCTTTACACTAATTTGTATGACTAAATGCTTTGGTCTGTACCCCACTTTGAAGTGGGCACCTACTACATTGCACTTCCAGTGCAGTCTCAAAAACTTCAGCCAATTTTGCAGTTAGTACAATTAACTTTACTACAAGTAAAGTTGAGTTTGCAATACTATATTTGACTGCTATAACAACACTGGCGTCTTTTCGTTCTGCGCTTGTACGCCAGCGTGGCTTGCTATCAATTGGTGGTAACCTCTGAAATCTCTCCTTAATATACAAACCAATAATAAACCAGAACCCTATCAATTCCGTTTAATTTATACTGAAATTAACCTCAACTGCAGCCCCTTATAACTAGCCCTTATTCTTCAAACCTCCGAAACCTCCGTTTCTCAATTCCTATGTATAGATATTTTGCTATAGATTTATGAAAATTAAGTATATCTCCAATTGAATAACTTTTACCAGTAGTTTAAACTACTGCTATTGCTACTTTTGCCACCGATACTATTAATTTACTACTCTGGCAGTCCTCGACTTTTCCTGGGCCACCTTTTTCCATCGAATTACGTGCCGGGCGGTCCACGTAGCTTTCGATTCGTATGATTATCGTATTGCTGTTTACAAACCTTTCAAGGGCGTTATCAAGCGTATCATTAGTTATAACATTGATATAGTTATCTTTATTGTTAATTTACCTAAATTTACCTATTTCCCAGGCTTTATATATTTCCTTTAAAGCTATTACGTACATCATTAGTCGTTTTTTATTAGTCGGGCGCATTTTTAACAGGTATTCATAAAGGCTTCGAAAATAAATATATATTACTACATGTATTAGAGGCAGTTTTAGCTATTGAGTAATAATTATTAATGTGCCGTTAGTTACTATACCGATGTTACAGCCTGATATGATATTGTAGACTTTGAAGATTAATACGCTTCTCGTTACACGTTTGCATTTAACGGATATCCAGTATATAGAGTTTCCGGTAATTATAAATTACCCTTTGGACATTTACTCGTGAAAGAGCATTATTAGAAAGAAAACTTACGATGTAAGGGTAGTATTATTAGAAAATAATCCGTCTATAAAAATTATTAGCTCCTCTTTCGTCAGATTTACAAAAACTATATGGATTTCTCTTTCCACATAGTCTTTTTTCCACTAAATCCGGTTATTTAACCTGTTAAATTCTTCGTCTTATGGATAATATACCTGTACCGCGATAGAAAAGTCGTGCTATGCTTTCGGTTAATGTAGCGTGGCAATATGGGCTATATAAGCCCTTTGCTTCACGTATTTTTGTGATTTGGCTTTGTTTGTGTTATTGATAATCGTCAAGTTTGTGACTTACCCCTTTGAATATAGGATAATGTAAGTGCCGTTTCTAGACACAATACTATAAATATGGATTAACGATTTATTAAAGTTAAGTTATATGCCCTCGTTTAACGTTTCGATTGGCTTTTACTTTTAAAGGACTGATTTCTCGATAAAACGCTATTTCGCCTCCATAAAACTAGCATTTACGAGGCAAAGAGTGTCGTTAGTTTATATATCTACAATACTGTAGCTTTTACCCTTCATAATTAATAAATATGGGTTAAATGTTAATTTCTTTGTATCCAACCTATTTCTTAAGTACGTTTGGTATAATAACAATCAGTGTATGCTCATTTTGGCTAATTCATATAGAGGTTTGAAATAACGTATTATTTTTATGAACTTAGGCTGTGAGACGTACAGTTTGAGTTATAAGTCATGTGATTTTATATGATGTGGTGAACGATGTTGTATCGTACCATGTACCGCACCTAATAGTATAGTTAGCGTCATCTAGAAGCGTCTGTATTATTAGTACTTTTGACTTGCTGCAATGGTCAAGGGGGCTGACTCTGGTCAGCTGATGGAAGTCACGCTAACTGGCTTGAGCTTACTTGGTAGGACCATCAAAATTATCATGTCGGCCGGAAATTTATTCCTTATTTTTTTTTTGGAAGTTTTAGTAATATAATACGCTTATTATCGGAGGCAGATTACATATACACTTACGTAATATTACGGCTATTAAATGTAAACTAAACTTTTACACCAACAGTCAAACTGGTAACAATTGCGACGATTAAACATCAGCTCATCTTTTAGATTGTAGGCTATTAAGGAAAGATTTACTCTTTAACTGTATCACTGTATCCTTCAACAATCGGCCGTAACTTTTCGTACAGTTGGTTTATAATTTTCCTTTTAACTTCATAAACCATCCTTAATTTCAAGATAGTCAAGTTTCAAGCTTTAAATTACGTTGACAGCATAAATTATATAACCTCCTATCAAAGAACGCCATTGATCTTTACTTAGTTTTTATTTTAACAGGTTTGTCCGATGTGTTAATTATGTCCTTGGTACGTAACTTAAAGGCAAGTTTTCCGTTAGACTTTTCTTTTTGAAATACCCACACCTTTATATACACCCTGTTAGGCCTATAGTCTTTATCGTTGTCCTTCTTTTTAGTTTATATCCTCCTTTAAAGTCATCGTTCACGCTGTTGAAGTTCCATTAACTTGTTAATAATCGGCTTGGAAGGGTTATATTACTAATTCGTTCGGCCCAGAGGTTCTCGATGTTAGGATCTTTATTAAATTTCAAGGGCTTAAAGGTTTTTCGGTACATTTTAACTTATGTAACTCGGAAGGTTACCAGGCAGTTAACAATTTTAACTAATACATTTCAGTTGTTAATACTTAAATATTTATATGGCCTGTCCTATTTTTTTCACTCGCGCTATATAAGGACTTTACTTTGAAGGGGTAGGAATAGCACGTTTATTATTAAAGAACCGTTCCTGGTACTAAGGGTATTGTTAACCTAACATTGCGTTAATTACTTCCTTAGTTCCTTTAAGGCTTTATAATATGTTACAATACGTTTTTGAGTGCTTGATTAGGGTGGCAACTTAGTTTTTATACGTGGGTAAGCCCTATATACTATTAAAGTTTGAATATGTCCCTTAGGGCAAATGATATCGTAAAAGCCTTTTGCCGTCATTTAAAGCCATGCTTTTGAACTTGTAAAGCTTTCAATTAATAGTATAAAGATATCGTAAGCCTTTCGTAAAAGGGTATATATCTTTTCGACCTTACCAATACTCCAGGAAACCTTAACTAGGACCAGTTTAAACTAAATCCCCATTAACCTAACGTTAACTTGAAATTATATCGTATAAAAGTTAATGTCAGCGTTGTAAATTAGTACGTCTTGTGTTTTAAGGTACGTGTCAATCCATAAAAAGTGTAGTATCTTTTACGATTCTTTCTTCGTAACTATTTTAAGGAATTGAGCGTTGTAAAAAACCGTAATGGAGTTTACAACATATATTATTAGCTTGTGGTCTAGGTAAAACACGTTTATGAAGATTTTTATGTTGAAGTATTAATATTTATTTAACGTAAAATTAAACCTTAGAGGGGCTTGGAAGTTTATTTCCCAGTAGTTGAAAAGCTATTCATTTGCATTTATCGCTAATAAATCCACATCTTTGTAGCTAGTTTCTTTTAAACCTTTATAAAGCCTATTAATCGCCAGATAGTTAAACCTACGATATAGTGAACAAAGTTCCGTCTTTATTAGGGTTAATACTAATGCCTTTAACCCTTAAAAATAAAAATAAAAGTGCCTCTATTTAAGGATAAGTAGGAATCTTTTGCCGGCTTTAATTTTTATTAACTCGTTAGTCTAAATATTGAACTTCTTGTTGAGGCTTGGTTATGTTATGAAGGTAAAGGGAAAAGGCGGTAGCGGATTTAAAGATTTAAAAATAATAGGGTTGATAATAGTTTTGACTGTCGTCAATCATAATAACGATAGATTTTTTTCGGGGCTCAAGCTAATCCTGGCTTTGCCAACATTTGCGTGATTAAGTTTCGTGACAGTATTAGTATCGCTTTGTAATACGACGTGTTGTAAATAACCTTCTATTGAGTAATGTGCCGCCCCCGTATCCGGTGTAATCCTTTAAAAAACCTGTTTCGCATAATGATTTTAAATAGTGAAAAGGTGTATAGGGCCAGGGTCTTTATCGTTATGTCGACGGTAGGTGTATTTGCCTATTAGGCGGTATAAAAAGGTATGGTCGGAGAGTTATTACTTTACTTCCGGGTTAGTGCCGGTGCTAATATCTTTATACCAGCTGATAGCCATTAGCTTGTTTTCCTTTTCTTTAACTTCGTTTCCTTTAAATTGTCTAACTTAATCTACGTAATTGTTGGAATAGTACTTCATTCAGTGTAGTAGGCTAACTTTACTTACAGTAAAGTTAGCTGTACTATAAGTTGAGCGTATTTCTTCGTGGAGACTTACCGCATTAGGTGTAACTCGGGTACAGTACGCTGCACTTCACACTAAGGCACAAGCCAAGTAATTGGTCATAAAAATCATAGTGCAGACCGGCTAGAGGTCTGCCAAACCTAAAACAATACATTCACCACTTGACAATGTAATAATACTCTTACTTAGACCAATCTAATTGATAATTTTGCAACGTCTAAAACCTATCAACACTAATTAGTGCTTGCTTATTAGCTTAAGTACAGATTAGCTAAGTAAAAAAATAAGTCATTTTCCGGTTACACTATAAGTTAATTGACCGTTGAAGTAAAGGAAATATTTTTGAGAAGATCCTTCATTACTGCGATGGTTTTTATGGCAGTAATTAGAAAAGACTTCTGAGCTACGCCGGTTGTTACGGAAGCTTAGAGGTAACGACGGTATTGCTATCGGGAACACAAAGAAATATTGATTAATACTTCTCAAAAACGTTAAAATTAATTATCAAAAGTCTTAAAGTTCGACAAGTTATCAAACGCCTTAGTCAATATTATTATATTTGCTACTACTGTTAGAAAAATTACCAAGTCCCTACACCGAATAACCATAACAAACAACTTTCGCCGTTTACCACTAACAACGACTTTCGACCTTACTTACTACACCAAACCTTTATCTTTCTTCACCTCTTTTTCAATCCCTACCTCGTTTATCTCGATTATCAAGTTCGTTTCCCTAAACGAAAACACCAAGTTATGCTAAGACACGTCGCGCGATCTAACGTCAAGTCAGCAAGTCGCTAAGTCGCCAAGTTCCCACGCGATCCTACGCCAAAACACCATGTTATTACGTCCGAAATACCCAAGTTTTTTGCCCTACACGTTTGTTAAGATATTTAATATAAGTCCTTATTTTTAAGCTATCAGTGACTCTACCTAGAAAAAAGCAGTTAAAAACCTCGGAATTGTTTTAACCAAGTTCTAAGACGAATAACTCTATATTACGGTCGTTAGCGAAACTTTTGATAAAGCTTACCTAACCAACTATGTAGGTTAGTACATCCTCGAAATATACTTCGATAACGACTATAGTCGCGATACCCGCGCTTTCCAAACTTTCGTAAGTTCTTTAGCTATTGGACCCTAAATATGTAGAAGATAATCTAACGTTCGGTCAAAATTAATCTAAAAAAGGAGGTTACACGCCGTGGTATTTACACTCCGGACAAAATACCAGTAGGATTGGCAAAACCCCCTTTTAAACTGCCCTAATAGAAAAACTGCCCTTAAGATACTAATCCATCAAACCTTTAAGAAAAAAGAAAAGGCGTTAAGGGATTCCAACATCTATACACACACTTTAAAGAACCTACCCTTTAGCTAAGCAAAGCCTCTTTATGCGTGGAAGATGAGCCTTTTGATATGCTTGGTAGTTTAGTACCATTACGTGATCGTGTGGAGTACGCATTCAGTGGTGGCAGGGTATGTGAAGCAGAAGCTGCCAATGCGGCCAGAGGTATTGACGTTGGCGCTTTACACTAGTTAATTAAGCAATATCGTCAGGCTTTCTAAAACCTTTAAATAACTATCATCCCTCAATAAGTCTACCGTCAAAACCCTTAAGAATCTTTTCTCTTTATATATACCTACGCGCGCGAACCTACCACAGGTCTTATTATAAGACTTTACTCCTCGGGGTAGGCGACTGGAAATTACCCTTAATACCGATCCTTGAAACCTTTAAGATTTAAACCTCCAGAAAACATTAATTAAGTTTGGGATAACTATCGCAACCTTTCTTAAAAACCCGTCAAGATAATTAACATTAATTATAAGTTGATAACAGATTTCGCTAAGATTTGGGATAATATAAAGAAGTATAATGGGAAGCCCTAAAACCTTCTAGACACCAAGATAATGCCTTTCTAAAATATCTGCATGTAAATAGAGGCCCAACCTTCTAGTTTTCACTTATTATTTCCCAAAATTATTACAGGTTACGCTGAATACTATTATTTAACCTTTTTAACAAATACTATCACCTTCCGCGAGATTTAAGATAATATAAAAGGCTACTTGGAGCATAACGTCCACTTTATGTAATACTATATAGATTGGACTACCACGTAATAAACTATAATAATGGTAAAGAAAGAAGGGGAAAAATTACCAATGAATATTTTTAATCAAATCTTTAATAAGCTGATGATATATTAGAAAGTAATAGGGAAGGCCCACGTTAGTAAAGCTACATTTTGCGAATAGGTACGAGCATTTGTTATGGGCGTTAGTAAGTTCGAATACACCTTATAACGCCTAAATACCACCTATAAAGGTTTTTTTAACCAGTTACGTTTTTCGTTTACCACCGTAATAACACGTATACCAAACTCGTTAGATATATATTTCTAAGCCGGAAACTTCCTTAACGTAGATAAAAAAGACCTTACGGTAATTAAATATGTCAACCGTAAGTACTTACGCCTATAATGCCTAAGGTTAGGTCTATTAACCTCGGCCCTGTATTAAAGTCAATACCTACGTTAACTCTAATAAGATATATGTGGACCTGTTAACCGTGAGCATTATCATCGCAATAGTAATAAGAGATATTGAATTTACAATAAGGCCGATTGTTAATAAACTCGCCACCCTTCTACCGAATGTAACAATAGGAAATTAACGTATTACATTGAATAACTTATTACTTCAGAATAAAATTACTTTGATTAGGTGGCAAATACTAAAGATAATACGTTGATTAACGTCTTTAATGCCTTTGAGTAGATTAAGTAACATAAAGATACTATTTTTAAAACAGTAGCCTAATAACTAGCCGACTTTTCCCTCTTTGTTTCGTTTAAATGATAAAGACCATTACCTTTGCCTTAATTCTACCTTTTACCCCTTTTATACCTTTAACCTTCGTGATAGTTATGCGGATTATACGTTTCAAAGTATTTTATCAAATACTAAGGCGATAAGTTAGTTAAAAGGAGGTTATTCGTAGTATATAACATTGCAGGCGAAAGTACTATAATTACAAACATTATCCATTACGATATTATTAAGGTTAAAGTTAGCTTGAGATTGGGTGAATAATTATAGTTATTAGACATAACGGTAATTAAATTTATTATAAAAGCGATTACGTTTCATATTTTTAAATCCCCTACCTTTTTTTTACTTCACTTAAAAGATATAAAAACTTTCGGCGTTAACTTTGATGTTAATGTAGACGAGCTGGTTAAAAACAGTTAAAGGTTTCCACTCGCCTTTAAATGGAGACACCTATACTTTCATTCTTAAGGTTAGAAAGCAATAGTGTTCAACATAACGGAACCAGCAATACATTAACTATACTGGCGTTTCAACTACCTAACTATTAACAAATTATATAAAGTTTTAAAGTTTGTAAGGTATAACGATATAAAATACTTTTACTTAAAATTCATTAAAGGGATTTGACACTATTGTTAAACGTATACCTAGGCCTTCCAGATATTGAAGTTTATATTGAAAAACAATGAAGACTTAAATTGTAAAATATTTATTAATATATTTTACTTAAACAATATTTTTATTTTATACTTCGTTAAATTTGTAAGCTCTTTTTATGGAGTTAAGTTTTTAAAGTCCCTTTTGACAAAGGATTCATGAGGAACGTTAAAGATATAATAAATTAACACGTATCTGGGCCCACCTAACGTCGTTGTCCACGATACCAGTACCAACTTTGCGGCGGCGGAGTTTCAAAAAGATGCTAAAATAATAGGTATATAATACAAACAGGTACCTGTTAAAGTCCAATAAGGCACTGGAAAAGTTAAAAAAGGAATACGACTTACTTCGCCGAAAGTATAGCATTTTTACGTTGAAAATTAAAAGCTGTACGAATCCGGAGATACGTTTATAAATAGTAGTAAAAATCCTTAATAACACCGTACGCTTTAGCGGCCTGGTGTCAACGTTATTAGTCTTTAAAGCGTACCCACGTGTAACGAGTGAATCTCCGCTCTCAACAAGTACTTAAAAACGTGTTACGGCTTATAGTAAAGCTTTAAGGGAATTACGAAAAGAATCGGCACACCGCTAACTTAATAACTCCCTTAATATTAAAAACAGGCCTATGACACTCGACGTGTTTATTTTACCATGACGAAGTGAAGTTCTCGTATAAGGGAAGCCGGGTTAATGGGAGGGGTCCTATAAAATATTAAGTATCGTAAACTTTAAAATAGTTATTAAAACTATTATCGATCCTATATCCTTTCGAATTACCCAGGTTAAACCCTATATTAAGGGAACTAAAGATAAAGACCCTTAACATATATAAATAAAACGATCGAGCTAATACAACCCTTTTCTACCCGTTATAAACAAACCGAAAAAGCGCCGCCGGCGCGAACAACTCCCGAAGAAGAAGGATATCGAAAAAGAGGAATACCTACTAGGACGTATGTATAATATTACTTCTGCAAGAAAAAAAGAAAAGGATAACGAAAACTTAATAGTGAAATTTAAGATATAAGAGATTATTAAAACTTTCGGTAAACCTTTTTAAAAAAGATAAGATCGAAATTAACAGGTTACTAATTCTAGGTATAGTAAAATTTATATCTAAAATTAACTTTAACCTTTAAGACGTAAACGTTATAATATTTAAGTCGGGGATTATCCACAAGGTTAAGAGTAAAACTATGGGATGGTTGTAAAAAAAGTTACAACTCATTGTCTAAGGATACGGCTATGAAGGTAAAGACTAGATTCTTACGTAATGACTAACGATTTAAAAAATGAACCAATGTTTAATAATTACTTTAATAAATTTACTAATTAGGATTAAAGGTAAGTTTGCACTTAATAGCCATAATATTATGTTAACCTGTATATAATTAACAACTGATTTATAACGGATTATATTTTTAAAGCTGTCATAGGAATTCCGTGTTATTTAGTTATTAAAAACGGTAATACGGTATATTCAACTACTTTATGTATTAGCTAAAACAGGAGTTTACTAGTTTCTTACCTACTAGTTGTATTTTGAAACCCGGTTAACGATAAAGTTTTTAAAATATGATCCGTATTTATTGGCAATGTAAGAAAATGACATCTACATAATAGACATGTGGATTGACGATACCCTTTTCGTTGAAACAGCTGACTTTATACCATGGGAATGGTAAGTAATCAAAGATTTTAAGTTTTAAAATTATAAACTAATAATGACGTTAATAGAAAATAATTAACTTAACTTTAATAGGTCGTTAATTCGTATACTTAGTATCAATACCGGTTTGAATTTCCGTTAAAAGGATTGGGGCACTATTTTTACCATATTCAACAAAACTAATAAAGTTAAGACTTAACGGTACTTGAAATAACATATACGGGGTAGCTATATTACCTCCTTATGTTAATCGAAAGCCTTATACGACCTATTTATTACGATATAAGTATAAATATCAATGGATAAAAACTTTAATCAACTAAATAAAAGGTTGGAATAATAAATAAAAAACCTAGATCGCGGAATTGATACGGTGTTAATCAACCTTTTGATGGCTAAGCTAATAATTTTTACGAACAGGTCTTTGACGAATAATTCCGACTTATCTTTATTAATCAGCTCTTTAATAACCCTTATAAACGAAAAAAGACGAGAAGATCAGTTTAGTATTATTGGTAACCTAATTTATTAAGCATCTATTAAGTGTAAGAGAATTATACGAAACGTATTTACATCGGAGGTTTACGTTATAATAACGAGCTTTAAAGTAGGTATAACGCTATGAAAAATCCTCATCCTTATTACCAGGCAGTTAAAGATTCCCTTTATCCCGGTAGTAATTTGTACTGACTCAAAAAGTTTCTTCGAATACCTTTCAAAGCTCGAAACTACTAGCGAAAAACGCCTGATAATCGACGTAATGGTACTTCGCAAAGCCTACGAAAGGATTGGAATTAAAATGTTCCGATGAATCGATGGAAAAGATAATCCTAAAAATTTCATGACGAAGGCTACGCTAAATAAAGCCTTAAAAAGGTTTATGGATAGTAACAAACTGACTATACATATTAAAGGATACGTGGATAAACCGCTCGAAAAGCCCGAATCACGTAACGGTACTGGAAAATTAAAAGCCTGCCAGGGGATCGATAATGGCGCCTTATTTAAGTAGCATAGTTAAAGTCGCGAAAGTTTGTAGCGGAAGAACCTTTTGTAGGAGTAGATTAATTTGGATCTCGGGGCAACGGTATAATTAAGGTCAAATAGGGTAAATTTATATGCAAATGAGTGCAATACAATATGGAAGTCAATCGGAATTAACAGGGGGTATGAGGCTGCTATTTAGCACCAACCAGAAAAGATTAGTTAGTTATATTAGCGTACGCGCATAAACTAAAAAGCCGCCAGTATTGGAATAATATTACATGCAATGTAGTAGGTCAACTTTACTTACAGTAAAGTTGACTGTACTACAAGTTTATTGCTTTGTAAAGACTTACCGTATTGGGTGTAAATTGAATACAGCATGCTGTACTTTACTCTAGGGCACGGCCCAAGCACTTGGCCATACAAATTATAGTGTTGACCAGCTAGCGGTTTGCCAAACCTAGAACAATGCATCCATTATCTGACCACGCAATACTACTGTTACTTCGACCAGTCGAATCGACAACATTGCAACGTTTAAGGCCTACCAATACTATAAAACATTTAGTTGAGAAGGTCTATTTTGCTTTCCGACTTTTTTTTTAATGCAGAGTATAAAACCACTAAATGATATTACAGTAAATATAGTATTGGGCGTGGTTAATATTATATTCGAAGTAACCCTTAAGACCGTCGTCAAACTCTCAAAAAGAGGAATCATTTATCAAATACCAAAGATAGTAGTCTTCGGCTTGACCAGTAATGATACTGAGAAATAAAAAGTAAAAGCTTGGCAATTTATCCCTTATCTGACGTCGAATGTTAAAAAACGGTCGTAGTTTAACATTGAAGAGGTTATAAAGCTTACAGTTATACTTATTCTCTTCTCCATAGATCTTAATGAACGTAACAATTGACGCGCAATCCGTACCTGCTATAATAATATGTTGAGAGAAAAGGGTAATATAATAATTATAAGAACCCTCTGAATCCTTCTACCGTCGTTATAAAATGTGTTTGTATTAGTGGGAAAGATAATTACATTTAGCCGAGTTTGGGGGGAAAACACTAGTAGTTGTGTCCATAGTATACTCAGGTATAAAGCAATTCTTTCCTTAATTTACTTACTATTACAGGACGTGTTAAGAAACTTAACGGGAAAAAACTTGATGATTTATGCAGGGGACTTACTTATAATCCTTTCAATATTATAAGGTTTTGTAACATTTTTATTTAATGAACCAATAAATTTAAAAACGTGCCTGACTTAAGTTAATCGTTTCTTTTACGACTAATAGATTAAATTTGACGAGGAACTTAAGCAAAGCGTTTTAATAAATTTATGTAGGTTTGGGCATAATCTTGGAAACGTATTCGAGGGCGTTAAATAATGTTATCGCTAGCAATACCTTTGCTCTTAGCTTCAGTTCACTAGGGATTTTCATTTGTAGCGCATTCGTAAAGTACTTTTGCCAAATTTATTTCTTTCTCACTTTTCGTATGGAGTTCAACTACTTAATTGTACAACTCAATTTTCGTCATTATTTTAACCTGTTTTTCTATCTTTTTCCACATATTAAATATGAAGTCCCTAAACCATTCTGAAAAGTTTTCAAATACTCAAGGTTCTTGAATGATTCTAGGAGGGGTTTAGTTAAGGATGAATCAGCTAATCTCGTTGGTAAAATACTCAGAGGTTAAGTTTTTGTCGGCGTCTAAAAACCAGAGGTTTCAATTGTAATACTTTGTAAAAAATATAGTCTAAAGCATTAATGGCTTTCTTTTTAACGAAGTCGTGAACAGTGTTGATTTCGGTGTATTCTAAAGCCACAGTAACGAATATTGAGAGGTATAGGAGAGAAAAGAGGAGTGTAGAGGGTTGGTTCGTAAATTTACTATCAAAGTTTGTGTTTATTCAAGGTCATAGGATTTACTCGTTTTTAGTTTGGAATTTGAAGTAGTAGAACCCGAAATAATAGTAACCGTAATGGTATTAATTTAGCCGTTTGAAGATTTGACGACTCAGCGACCTTTGAAACTTTTAAGCGGTTAATCCCAACGCTTTTTTTCAAGGCTGATTTAATGAAGATTCCTTATTGTTTTCAATAACGATTCCGACGCCTAATTCTTGATTTCTGCGAAAACTGACACGATTCAAAGGCTTTCACTACTTACTTCCGCGAAAACTGACACAGTATTATAGGGATGTTTCGCTAAAACCTTTCCTCTATCTTATGTAAAAAAGGTTAACTGGAAAGTAGCTTCTTCTTCTACCTATATTATCTATATTTAATCTAATTAGCACTAATCAGTATTGGTAAGTCTTTATCTTTATAGCGTAGTCGATTCGAATTACTGTGATAGAAGTAATTGGTATTGTATTGAAACTAGTTAACAAGTTGTTACTTCTAAGTTTGGCGGACCGCTAGCCAGTTGTAACGCTAATTTGTATGGCCAAATGCTTTGGCCTATACCTGACTATAAAATGGGCACCTACTGCATTAGACTTTCAGTCAACCCCACAAACTGTAGTCAATTTGAGATCAGTACAAGTAAACTAACTGTAAGTATAGTTGACTTAGCTGTACTGTAATTGACTTCTATTCCGATACCAATAGAAATTTGAGTTCAATAACTTTGTACTAAATTTTCAATAAATGAACATTTCGTGTTTACGGTCGATATAATATGCAATTAAAGTGTATTTATCGTGTTATTTTCGTAAACTCTGAACCCGGGACAACATTTTAACTATACTTGACGTGAGCGTTATTATAATCGTAAAAGAAGATCTAAACTAGTTCCAAAAGCTTTTATAGGTAACGTTTGAACGTTATGGGGCGTTTTAAAACTCGTTAAAGCTTGCAACAGATGCCCTAACATGTTAGTAAAGTGTAACTTACTTAACGTATATATTATCCATTACTTGTTAACATAACATCAATTTGTGAAATGTTGGTTTAAAGATATCAGTCAATATTTACATTTCGATTAATTTCAACTATTATTATCACCTAACAAATAATAACTCAATCTGTATGATAGTACGTAAAGTGAATGTTGTATTCGAAATAACCTTTTATTCTGCTATAAATTCCACGGAAGGTACGTATCTTCGTTGGGAAAGTTAGGTAATAGTCATCGGCATAACCTATGAATATTTCTTGAAATACAGTGTAAACATCTAAATGATAAATCTTCATATGATTGCAAATGTTAAAGAAGAGCTTTATTTTTATATTACGTAAATTATTAAGTTTTGCATTATATTCTTCTGTATAATTATATATTTCAACGATGTATATGAAAGGTCTATTGTCATTATTTACCATTTGAATCAGAAGAGGAGGTAGGTTACGATAGCTCTCTTAGTGGTTGATGATTTCGCCTGCAATTGATTCAAGTTTCAAACATTTAAAGTTTCAATGTTAAGTTTAATTTTCAACTATTATAAGGGGTAAATTTCTGTGGTCAAACAAGTAATAGATTCATGTGTAACAGAATACTACGGGTAACCTCACCTTGAAAATAATGTTCATAATTTTAATGATCCTCGTTAATGAAGCAGTGAATAGCGCTAACGTTAATTTCTCTTACCGCATTGACAACAACCGCTTTCCAAGCTTTTTATCTGCTGACCGATTATTACGCGCCTTCATAGATATGGGTTTAGTTACCTAATGTATTAACAGAGTTTTAAAATTGTGGTTCAAGATTAAATACAGACTTATGTAAAGATTAGCCATTCTTTCCTTCACAAGTATGTAGTAATGGTCTCTAAAAACATTTTTTCATTTCTATTCAAAGTTTTAGGCTTAAGGAAATTAAGAGTATAAATATAATGAGGTTGAATTAATGAGCATAGTTGATAAGTCTGACCCTTCTTAGATGAAGATGCCTCGGTCTTGAAGGTTTATATTTTATTTGCCTTCGATTATTCTTAAGGTTTTACCAAAGTATTGGCAAATGTTCGGTAAACTCATATGTCTTAGTTGATTTTTTTTTGGTTGGAATGGAGTATAAATCAAGTCACGCAATTAATTAATCAATTTTCATTCAAAATAGCATCGACGTTCGTTGTCAAAAGCTTTTTTAATGATAGTATTTAGCAAAAAGTCAACCAATTTTATGAATGGTCTTTATTCTTTATTTTCGTAATATTTTCTTTACGTTTTCATTTCCTAGTTACCGTTGATTTCATTTAAAAACAGTACGAATTCAGATTTTCGCGACTTAAGCGCAGTGTATCATAGTTATTAAATGAAGTAAAAACTTAATGATTTGGATATAAAATACCATAACAAAACTATTTGTTACAAATCAATGATTTGGGCTTTTTTATTTGACGTAACTATTTCAATGTGCTTGATGATATATTTTTTTTAACGATTTTATGATATAAGGGGGAAAATATTGATGTAAAAGCTAAAGTTAAAATTGCAGATTATCTATCATCAAAGTCGTTGTTTAATGCAAAGGTTTTAAACTTACTGTCACGATCCAATCATAATAGCGGGTCAGGAAGCAAACCAGTGTGAAACTGAGCCCGAAGTCCAACACATCAGGCGGGGAACACCTTTCTTTTTTTAGTGGAAATGACTAAACCAATCATGTGATTAGGATCAGTGGAATCAGCACTGATCCAAGTGATCTAGTACTGAAAACGGTATGAAGGCACGGATATATAAGGACACGGTCATCACCACATATATAGCATTTCCTTCATAGCTCTTCAGTTGTCAATCTAAGTATTCAGTCTCAGTATATTCTGAATATCCTTACGGCTTTTGATCATTACTTGCACGGTTGCGATATTGTTCACTCAGCACCTCTGCTACCTTCTTGATAATATAAATCCTCTGACACCTTCTATATACTCATGGGTATTTAGTGTGATCATTACACTTACCTATTTTTAAATAAATTTTTCAAAGGTAATAATAAAAACGACCTAGCCGTTTGCGAATTATAGGGTTTTTAACAACTTAGTAATCGTTTTTAAATGATTTCAAACATTTAATGATCAATATTAATCTTTTTTTGAAAAAAAAAGTTTAATAAAAATTACTTAATGTTTTTGATAGCAATTCCGTTGCTACCTCCAACTTTCCGTAGAAACCGTCGCAAATTAAAATTATTACCTACCTACTTCCATGAAAATCGCTGAATTTTATAAAAGTCTTTTGCAAAAGTCTTCCATCTATTTTATCCGCGTAAATTGCTGTAAGAAATCGCCTCCTCGTTCAACAAGCTTACCTATACTTAGCTTAATTAACACTAATTAGTATTTATAAAACATTTTATTTTGTAACGTGGTACATTAGAAGTATAGTAGAAGTAATAGTAATCTTACAATAGTAAGAGGGTGAATTCGTACTACTTCTAAGTTTGGCAAACTAGAAGCTAGCTATATACTACTTGCAATAATCGATAACTTGAGTCATACCCCAAATTTAATTGGGAAATATACTGCAATTTACTTGCGGCAATGCAGTGATGTTTGACGGCACTTCACTTAAATTCTATGAGAACAGTTACATTGAACTAATTTATCAATTTCAACGTCAACGTTTACCCCGAGTTGTTTTTTTCTTTAGAATGGGGGAGAAATTTAGTGGGGGATTCCCAAATATAGACAATTATAAGTTCAACGATTATGGTTACAATGGTTGACCTAAATGAGGAGAATTTCATTTCATGGAAATATCCAACTTTAGCTTTACTAACGTTCGTGTAGTTAAATTATGTACCAGTATTAGTATTCTTTCGCAATACAATGTATAAAAGATAACCTCATGTTGAATATCGAATTTCCCCAGTATCAAACACAATACCTCAAGAAATTTAATTCGAATAACGAGTGCGAAAAGTTAATGAATACGTAAATTGAGGATCTTTATCACCATAAGATTGGTAACGGTTTGTGCTTATTAGGAGACACAAATAGACGTTGTTAGTTGATTATAGAATACTTGGGAACAAACATTTTCATTTGACATTAAATTATTAAACGATTTTATCTTATCTTATTCTTCTACAATTTCAAATTATATAACGCGTTTAATGTATTCCTAATCAAATACAACATGGTATTCATTGAAAGAAATGAAGTTATTCAATCAATTCGGAATAAAAATCGAACACTTTAACTAATAAATTTAGTTACAATTAATTGAATATCTTTAAACGTTATTTTGATCAGGAAACTTATATGATAATTTGTGTTATAGTATTGTTTTTGTTGGATTAATAGTGATTGAAGTGCAGTAAGTCAACTTTACTAAAAGTAGAGTTGACTATACCAACTGAAAGTTGAGTGTATTGTTTTGTTGGTCTATTGTATTGACTGCACGAAAAGTACAGCATGCGCAAACTTTATACTAAGGTACAGGCCAAGAAATTAACTATACAAATGAATATATGAACCGGCTAACGGTCTACCAAACTTAAAACAACACATCCACCACTTGGATATTGTAATACTACTGTTATTTTGACTACTATTATAATGGAAAACGTTGCAAAGTCTAAAGTCCTACTAATAACAATTATTACTCATTAGGTTAAGCATATATTCTCCAAGTAAAAGAAGAGAATAATTTTTGGTTACGTTTTGTGAAATTATAAGGTTGAGAAAATACTCTTGTAAAGAGCCTTTATTACTATTGCGTTAGTCCATAATGGCAGCAATTTATGGAAGACTTTTGGGTTGTGTTAGTTTATAACGGCTACCCAGAATTTTGCGACGGTATCTTCATCGAAAATGCCAACAAATATTCACCAAATTCTTTTTCAAGAAAAGCGTTGAAATTGACTGCTGAAAGTTTGAAAAATCGTTAAGTTATCAAACAACTAAATTAATACTACTGCAGGTACTACTACTACAACAATTAATTTACAGAGCCAACAACCCTTAACTACAACTAACAACAACATATAACTTTTGACCTTATCCTTTATATAAAACTTTTCCCTCAACACCATGTTTTTCCCTTTATACTACTCTTTTCCTTTCCTTACGTCCCAAGATCGATACTTTGAGCAAAAATACCAAGAATTGTTAAGTTGCGCCAAGAAAGCCACGTCGCGTAACTTCACGCTAAATTGCCAAGTCCCCACACCCCTGAATCGCCAAAACAACTAAATAACACGCTTTACATTAACCAAAGCTTTAAAATGGCTATAGTAAACATTTACTTTGTAGCTATCGCCAAATCTATTAGGATGGAGGCAATTAAAACCCTCGTACTTTTTTTTTTTGTAAATACTACAATAAAGAACTTTAGGAAATAGATATTGGCGAAAGCTTAACTAAAGGTTACCTAGTAACATTAGTAGATTATTTTATCCTTGATCAAAAAGGCCATAAAATATTTAACGGTAACGTTTGCACCTTTCGAAAGTATTATTAATTCGTCGACGACTGAATTATGAATAAGTTTAAAACGATTTCAAAAGTGATTAAATTGAAATTGAAGTTAAAAACTGATTAAAAACGATTTAACGTACTAGGAATAAATTCAATGAAATTGGTATAAAACCTCTTCAAAGTGGTATAAATTTAAAAATACCCTCAAAATCTTAATATTTAGGATATACGATAGAAGGGAAAATTAATTCAAAATTTTCGATATTTGCCCATATATTTTAGCAGACCACCCCCTAATACCTAGTTAATCTAAACCATTTTACACGCTGAATATAAGAACCCCCTCAATTTACTCGGAAATTTAACACTTTTACGTGATAATGCGGAGTATGCTCTTAATGGTGACAAAGCGCGTGAAGTCTTAACTGCCAATGCAGCAAAAAAATAATGTTAGCATTATCCACCGGTAGAGTAAACAGAATCGTGAAGTCTTCCAAGAATTTTTTTACGACCATTTTTCCCTTGACCCTTGAATCTTCACTCAAAATCGTAAGGTTTTCCCGAAAAATAGTTAAATTCCTTAAGCAGAAGCTTCCCACTGTAGGTACGCCTATATGTACGAGTCTATCATAGGTTTTGCCATAGGAATTTACGCATCGAGCTAAGCTACTAGCAACTACCCCTTCCATCATAACTTTGAAGACCTAAAACCTACATTAACAGGAAACACCAACAACGATTGGAACAGTTATTGCAACCTTCCCCCTAAATATATCAAAATAGTAAATATCAATTAAAAACTCTTTACAGACTTCTAAAAGATTTGAAACGATGTAAAAAAGTATGACGAGAAGTTTCACAACCTTTTTCACACGAAGATAATGCTCTTGGTGAATATTTTCAAGTAAATAGACGTTAGTTCTTTGAGCTTTCACTCACTTTTATCAGGAATTTCTACAAGTAACGCCAAATATTATAAAGTAACCCTTTAAACAAAAATAGGAACGTTTTAAAATATACATAATGGTATGAAAAGCCAATTCAAATACACGATCCACTATCCTTAATATTATATAAATTTAGTTACAACGATGGGGATAACAGGAATAGTTCAAAAGAAAATGGAAAGAAACTCTGATAATTCTTTCAATTAAAATTTATATTAATTTTAAATACCTGTTCGAATAGCTTTTGTAACTCGGGACTATTAACGAAAAAAGTCTAATAATCTATATGATAATACTTTTGAAAGCCTACATATCAAGGGAATGAAGGAATTTATATGAATTATTAACCAATACAGTTCTATCAGGATTATAACGAAATCGTTACCGTCTAAAACCCTTAAAGAGTTAGTAAATAATAATGAACGTAATATAAAAATTGAGAGCTACGTTAATAAACCACCTTGAAAGTTTAAGTTATATACTAGTAAACAAACTCATCCTAGCTAATTCTAAAAGTATTAGGGACTTAAAGCCGGCAACTTGATTAATTAGTATTATTAAATGAAAGGTTCATATTAGTCTGTAATAAAAAATCATTCGTAAGAATTAATAAAGTTGGAATTCAGAATCGTAAATGTTGGAATAGCAGTCAAATGCAATATATTCAAGTCAACTTTACTTGCATTGAAGTTGATTGTAAGTAATGCAAATTGACTGCAGTTTGTGGGATTTGAATACACTGCACTGCAAGTGCAGTGCAGTAGGTACCCACTTGAAAGTAGCGCACAGGCCAAAGCGTTTGACCATACAAATTAGTGTGTAGACCGGCTAGCAGTCTGCCAAACTTAGAGCTTATACATCAATCAAGAATATCAACGAAGCACCAGTTACTTCGACCACAGTGATTCTAATCAACTACGTTGCAACGATAAAGGCCTACCAATAATTATTAGAACTTATTAGGCTAAGCACAGATTGGCTAAGTGGAAAATAAGCTACTTTCTGGTTACGCTTTAAAATTGCGCAAGGTAGAGGGAAGATTCTTACGAAGGGCCTCTATTGTTAAGTCGGTTTTTACGGTAGTAAGTAAAGAAGACTTCTAGACTACGGCGGTTTTTACGGAAGATTAGAGGTAGTGATGGTATCGATACTAAAAACATGAAGATATCTTTATTAATATTTCTTAAAGAAATTAATATTGACTATTAGAAGTTTCAAAGTTCGGAAAGTTATCAATAGGCTAAGTTAATACTACCATGGGTGCTATTGCCGTAAGAAAAAACAACTAAGTCCGTATGACAAACAACAAATATACCTTCGCCCTCTATTACCAGAAACAACCTCCGACCTTATCCTATACATCAAATCTTTACCCTTACTTTACTCTTTTTCACTTCCTACATTACCTCGATCGTTAAATTCGCTACTTAAAGCGAAAATCCCAAGTCGTACTAAGAAAGCCACGTCACGCAACCTCACACCCAAAGACCAAGTCCCTATATTTAAAGATTACTAAGTCCCTCGACTTACACATTCTACATGTCCTCAACAGGTCAAACGATCAAAATAGCTCTAATTTAGGTATTTATGAAAAAAGTTGACATCATCGAATCAGTTTTTACCAAGTTTTACGACAATAACTTGTAGGAAATAGATATTGATAAAAAATCAATGGAAAAACACCTTATTAATTTCTTCAGCTATTATATTATTAAGTAAAACGGGGGCGAAAAACTTGAACATAGTCACCATGCTTTTTGCAAATACTGTTAGCTTGTCGAAAACTATATTATTGATGTGTAAAAGAGAATTTAAAAGACTGTTAAGTCTGAACTATGGAAATAACATAAAATCTTAGGGATTTACATGCCAGAAAAGAATTCTACGAGGTTGATAAAAAATCTATTTAATTTGGCCTAATTGAAGAAATATCTTTAAAACCTACAGCTTGAAAAATAGCATTAAAGAATCTCACCGCCCCTATACGAGATTTAAAAGACCTCCCCTATACTTTTAGCTAAGATAAGCCTCTTTCCATACTAAAGATAAGAAATACATTAACTTACTTGATAATCTAATACCTTGATGTAATAACGCGAAATACGCCTTTGATGGTAGCCGAATAGGTAAATCAAAGGCTGTCAATGCGGTAAAAGATATTAATATAGGCGCTTTATATCAATTAATTAAGAAGGAATCTTACTAACCCCTTAATACCAAAAGGATTATCGCTAAGTCCCCCGCGATAAAAACCCTCAAGTCCATTTCCCTTAAGTCTCTTAACCCGTCCAGATTTAGCAACCAAGTTATGGGAAAACCGGCTATATACATGAGCCTATTATAAACAAGAATATTAGCTTGTCTTTCCAAACTTAGCTTAAGGTAACTATTATATCCACTAACACCAGTAATAATCATAGTTCTTTCTCCAGTCAAACGATATAAAAGGCCTTTACGACTAATAAATTACCTTTCCCTCTCGATGCTTTTTAATGGTGGATACGAATTGTACGGTAATTATTACATTAGTTAAAATCAAGGAAGAAAAGGAAAAGTATAACGGTAAGCTGTATCACTTCTTCAATTTTGAGTTACGCCTATTCTTTAACATTTGCCATCAAATAAAGGTTAAGTTGCAAGGTTTTTCCTCGTTATCTCCGAGTATCTTTACCGGATAAGCCGAGGATTACTACCTCAAGTACCTAGAGAATTTTTTTTTCTTTTACGAAATTTATAATAGCCCAAAAGACTATTTCGAATACTATATTAATTTCGTCTAATTCCACACCGACTGGAATATTATCATGTGGTTTTATATATTAAATTAAAAAAAAAGTCAGAAATTAAAATAGACCTTTTTAAACAAATATTCAATAGGATAACGCTTTGCGAATAAATAATAAGAAACTTGGGTGCTAGCGAAAATACCTTATACTAATAGGTCCGATAGGTTGTTACAAGCTATAAAAAGTTCGAATACGCCTTTTAAAACACCAATACTACTTACAAGAGGTTTTTTTAGCCGATTATATTCCTTATTAGAGACTGTAATTACTCGAATTTCCGGTATTTAGTAGATAAAAAAACCCTGTTAATTAGTACTACATTGATCGACTGTGCGGACGGCCCGTTTAATACGGCTAACAAAAGGTTCGGACATCTACCTACGGAAAAAGGTATTTATCTTTCCTGAAATGTTTAAGTCGACTAAATAAGTTTGCTTTAAACGCAAAGGAATGTTATATTTACGGAAAATAGGACTATTACTTAACTAGTTATACTGTTACCGAGCGTAAAGCAAAATATGTAATATATTATATATAGTTTCCCTTTATTTTCAACTAGGATTATGTCAAATAAATGGCGTAGTTTTAACTTAGTAAAAACTTAAAAGAGGAAAACAAAATAAAGGTTATCAGCTAATACGAAGATATTGACGCCGGTATTGACCCGAAAGCTATGTAATAACTAGCCGAACACGCCTTTTTATACCGCCTTCCAGATAAAACCTTTTACCGCAGCTATAATGATAAAGACCTTAGTCCTATGCACCTCTTTATTATTCTAAACTATTACACGAAGTAAATATTTTAAAGAATTATACCAGATATAGAGGTAATACGGTATTTAATAGGAGGCTTTTCATAATACGTCGCGTTATGAAGGGATAATAATATTGTTACGAAACTTGATTACGTTGATACTAATAAAGCTAAGGTTAACTTAAGCCTTAAAAAGGAGATATCTTTACTAGGATTGATAATAGTAAAAACTATTATTTGCTCTATTATTTTTTACATCTTGAAATACTTTACCACTTTCCTCCTTTAATTTAAAAACATGAAAAACGTCGGCGTTAATGTTAATATTTAAACTGATGAATTAATACAAGTTTAAGCCGGTAACAGGTTTCTACTTAGATTTAAAAAGAGGCATCTCTAAATTTACCTTTAAAGGCTAAAGTTAATGATGTTAAACCTAACGAAGGCGGAACTCTGTTAACTATATCGTAAATTTAACTTCCCAGCAACTAATAGGCTTTATAAGGTTTTAAAGGTAATTGACTACGTCAATATGAGTTTATTAGTATTAAAGGCAGTTAAACGCATTTGTTACTACTACCAAACATATTCCCAAACCCCTTTAAGGTTTCAATTTACGCTAAAAAGATTAAAACTTTAATTCGAATGTTTTCGTAAATATATTTTACCTAAACAACAAACTAATATTATACGTTGTAAACTTCGCTATAGCTTTTGATGACGTAATAATTTTTAACATTATTACGGCGAACGAAATATAAAAGGCATTATTTAATTTATGGATTCACACATACCTTAACCCACCAAACGTATTAGCTTACGATATTGATATCAACTTCATTATAATAAAGTTTAAAGTTAATATAAAGTTAATGGGGATTTAATATAAATAAGTCCCTGTTAAGTTTTATTAAGGTATTGGTAAATTCGAAAGGGCATACTACCTTTTACAAAAAGCCTACGATATTCTTATACTAAAAATCGAAAGCTTTATAAACTAAAAAATACGGCTTGAAATAACAGTAAAAGGTCTTAATAATACTATTAGACCTAACAGATTCATATTAACTTTACTAGTATTTAAAGCTTAACTACGCATAACGGCTATGTCGCTACCCTTATTAAGTACCTAAAAACATATTATAACATATAAAAAAGCTTTAAAGAAACTAAGGAAGGAATCGGTACGCCGTCAGGTCAACGATACCCTTAGTACTTGGAACGGATCATGAATAATAAACTTACTTTTACTCTCCCTTTAAAGTAAAGTCATTACGTGGCGCAGGCTAGGTAAATGGAATAATCCGTATAAGATTTCAAATATTGCTAACTTAAACATAATAATTGAAATTACTAACGGCTCCATAACCTTTTGAGCTATAAAATTAAAGCCGTATAAAAGACTTTTCGGGTCTTTTAAGTCTGATAAAGATCTTAACGTCGATAACCTCCGAGTCGAACGAATTAATTAACATAATCCTTTTAATCCGATTATGAATAAATTGATAAAACGTCGCGGGCGTAGATGACCACTCACAAGGAGAATACATATGGAAGAAGGGGCCGATAGGGATTATGAGTCTAATAGGGTATATATAAAGACGTAGGTATCTTAGAACTAAAAGTATAATAAAAGGCTTACTTCCAAATTACGAGTTGAAGGCATTATTAATATACCAGATAAGCTTTTAAAGGAAAGTAATAAAGTAAAAATTAGCGGATTTTTGTTATGAGAGATTATATAATTTATATAGTTAACGTAATTGAAAGGTCAAGACGTTAGTATTTTTCAATCGAAAATAATTTACGAGATTGAAAGAAAAACTACAGACCAGCTATAGGAAAAATTAGGGCTAATCACTTAAGGATACGATTATAAAGGTAAAAATTAAATCCTTACTTAATCGCCTATGATACAGAAAATTAGCTAACGTTTAATCGTTGCTATTATTATCAACTTAATTGTTAATATAAAAGGCTGGTTTACATTTAACAATCGGAATATTACATCAATATACACGTAGTCCGTCACCGATTCTTAGCGGATTATATTACTAGAATTGCAAAAAAAAAAAAAAAAACCAAAGGGATAAGTTGCCGGCAAGTACGATAATACGTTATATTAAGGCTTTATACGGATTAGCTAAAACGGGCGTCCACTGGTTTTTAACGTACCAAGCGTACTTTAAAAATAGGTTCGGCATAAAGAATTTAACGTTTACCTTGTACTTGTTAATTATAAAGGGTAAAGACTTCGGTATCATAGATATACAAATTGATGATACCCTGATCCTCAGTGATATTAGATTTATAATGGCGAAATAACGTATTATTGAAAAGTTAGGTCTTCAAAATTATACACCGATTAAAACATTAGTTAAAAGCATATAACTTAACTTTAACAAATCCTTACTCCGCATTTATAATATTAAGGCTAAAAGTGGCACTTACATTAGCATACGCTAAAAGGGGCAAGCCAGAAGCCTAATGATTATCAAAAAAACCAATAAAACAAAATTATAAAAATTTCTATACTAAGGATTCGGACGGCTTATATTGCTACGCTATATCAACCGAAAGTATCGTACGACCTCTTTACCATAACACAAGTATAAAACCCGTAAAATAAAAAAAATAACAAGTTTAACAAACGGATTAAATAGCAAATGGATCATATGGAAAAGGGAATTGATATGGTTTTTGTAGATTTAACGAAAGCGAAGTTAATAATTTACGCGAACGGGTTATTTACTGATAATACCAATCTTACATCGTGGATTAGTTTTTTAATAATGTTCGTTCACATGAATAGGTATAAAAAACAATTTAAAATTACTAGAAACCTTATTCACTAAATATTGATTAGATACAAACGCATAATCTGGAGTATATTAGCCTCGGAAGTCTTCGGTATAATGATAGGCTTTAACATCAATATAATAATCAACGGCATATTAAGGATTATTACCAAACAGCTAGGATTACTACCGATACCTATGGTAGTTTATATCGACTCCAGAAGCCTTTACGAATGCCTGTTAAAGCTAGGCTCAACTAATAAAAAACGCCTGATAATAGATGTAATAGCTTTAAGGGAAGCATATAAAGCTTGGGAAATAAATAAGTTCTGATGGATTAACGGCAAAGACAACACTGCTATTGCTATGACTAAAGCCACCCCTAATAGCGCCCTGGAAAGGTTTGTGGATAGAAATACGCTAATTATACGAATTAAGGGCTACATGGATCACCCGGCACGTGATATGGAGGAATAGGGTTGTCCTGGCAAACTGGAAGACCGTCAGGGCAATGGTAGCGATAACAGTGACAATGGTGGCAATGCCAATAGCTTAAACTACTGGCAAAAGGTACGCAAGTGGTGGCGTACCTAATTTGCGCAGGTCTGCAGCGAAAGATCTGTGCACGGGATTCAAGGAATAAAGGTCTCGAAAGGGTGGAGCAAAATGCCACGAAGGGCCGTAATTAAGGTTGATTTCAATACAGATTGATCGGAATTGACAGGGGTCTGGCTTATTATTGGCTTGTGGATTGAGGAGGGATTTCGAAGGTTGCCACCAATTGATGGCAAACCACGCTGACGTACAGGCACAAAACAAAAAGCCGCCAGTATTGGAATAGCAGTTAAATGCAGTACAGTCAAGTCAACTTTACTTGCAGTAAAGTTGATCATACGCACTGCAAATTGACTACAGTTTATGGGATTTAAATACACTGCACTGCAAGTGCAGTGCAGTAGGTGCCCACTTCAAAGTGGGGCATAGGCCAAAGCGTTTGGCCATACAAATTAGTGTGCAGACCGGCTAGCGGTCTGCCAAACTTAGAACTTACACATCAATCAACAATATCAACGCAGCACCAGTTACTTCGACCACAGTGATTCGAATCGACTACGTTGCAACGATAAAGGCATACCAACAGTAAAGCAAATAAAGGCAATTAAAGTCAATGTGGTTGCAGAATACATTGGAAGTGCAATGGGTTTGGCCGGTTAAAGAAGTGGCAATTCGCTTGTGACTGGAAACGATTGGTCGACCATACTGGCGTACGCGTATAAAACAAAAAGCCGCCAGTGTCAAAACAGTAGTAATTGCAGTATAACAAGTCAACTGTACTTATAGTAAAGTTGAATATATTGATTGCAAGCTGAGTGTATTGTTTTATATGTTTATGGTATTTACTGCAACTGAAATAAAATATGCGCCCACTTCAGACTAGGGCACGGGCTAAGCAATTGGCCATACAAATTAGTGTTCAGACCGGCTAGCGGTCTGCCAAACCTAGAACAATACATCCACCACTTGACCATGCAATACTACTGTTACTTCGACCACAATTCGAATCGACAACGTTGCAACATCTAAAGTCCTACCAACACTTGTATATGTAACTATTTAAGCATCCAATCTACATCTTTCTATCGTATACTATACTTATGATCGATATAGCGAATGAACGCGAGGTTTTTATTGTCGGCTTGATAAATGAAATGATACGTTCAAAAAATATTCATTCAACTTGACACATGTATAACTACAACCTCAAATAGAAATACAATTAGCTAATAAAACCCTTACCAGCAGCGTTAAGATTCTGTCAGGCGAATTCGTTTTACGTGCTGTAATAACTTGCTGAACTGACCAACGAAACTTGTTTTTTCTCATTTTAGTATCAATTACAATATTAAAAAAACGTGAGCTTTTCCAGCATTTCATTAGGGAAATCTATTTTAGTTCTCTTTTTTAATTTTCCAACAAATTTCAATACTTTATAATATTTCAATTTATATCATATTAAATAAGGTCAATATTTCATTCGAAATAATCTGTGATTCATCTAGTAAGAAAGGTAATAATCTTTTACTTGACAGGTAAAGTCATTAGAAAATAACGAAAAGCAATCTAATAACTTATTCATTATTTGATATGAATATTAAAACATGGATGCAGTTTAATGTTTCAAAAATTGTATGATTTACTGTTACATTTTTCTTTACTACTATAAATCTTTCTAAAAATTGTAATCGCTACGCAACCCATATCTCCCATAACTAAATTTTGAGGTTAAAAAGTTTTTTACTCATCATATATATTTTCTCAGCTTTTGGATTGAAAGTAATGGTATTGATAGTAAGGGTAGTTATCTTTGGCTAAGTTAGAAGAGAAAATGTCCATAGTTATACCCACCATAGGTTAATACGTAAAACCGCTCCGTTGTTATTATTGAGCCTGATGTTGTTAACAAATCTGTTAGAAATGAAATTACAGAGAAACTTGTTAATTATTTTAATAACTTCAATGATGTTTGTATCTAGAATGAATGAGATTTTTTATCAAGTTTTTAGTTGTACTAGAGGTTCATCAAATAAAATTATTTAGGTTACTGCTTCATCAATGAATGAACTTAAGAAATTGTTACATCTAGGTTAATGAAAGACTATTTCTCATGGTAAAAGGAAATGGAGAGTTAAGATACTTAGGCGAAGAGGTTTAAAGAATTTATCTAGGCTAAATTTTGAACAAAGCAATATAAAAGCATATAAAAACGTTAAATTACATTATATTTAATACTTTCGTTTCTTTTATGATAACATGATACTGAATTTTGTTTCTCCAAATGTAATTCCAAACTTTCTTTATCAAATTATATTCTTTTTATAGTTTTTCTCAAAGTGGGATTCTATATTTACGTAAATCTTCCTTAATTTTACCTTAATTGATCCTTTCATTTATTCAACGTTTTCAAAAACCAGTTTTCAAAAACCTTAATGAAATAGTAAAGAGAATTGAAAACATGGTTTGTGTTGGAATAGTATTACATGCATTGCAGTAGGTCAACTGTACTTACGGTAAAGTTGACTATACTGAACTGTATATTGAGTGTATTCATTTGTAGACTTACCGCATTGGGTGTGAGTCGAGTTCAGTACGTTGAGCTTAACACTAGAGTACGAGCCAATCAATTTACTATACAAGTTATAGTGCAGATAGGCTAGCGGTCTGCAAAACCTAAAACAATACATCCGCCACTTGACCAATGCAATATTACTATTACTTCGATCAATCGAATCGATAACGTTATAACGATCTAAAGAACTGCCAACACTAATCAATGCTTATTGAATTAAGCACAGATTAGCTAAGTAAAAGAAGAAGCTACTTTCTAGTTATTATGCTTTATGTTAACGTTAAGGTAGACGAAGGATTCTTACGAAAAGTCTTTACTACTGTATATGTTCTTACGGCAGTAAGTAAAAAAGAATTCTAAGCTATATTTGTTTCTACTAAAACTTAGAAGTAACGACGGTATCACCACTAAAATCACTAAAAAATATTTATTAATCCTCCTGGAAAACGTTGAAATTAACTGTTAGAAGTCTCAAAGTTCAGTAAGTTGGTAAACAGCTAAGTTAATAATACTACGGATGCTACTACTGCAAAAGAAAAAAACGACGAAGTCTCTTCACCAAACAACTTTCAACTTTAGCCCTCTACTAATAACTAACGATCTTCAACCTTACCCTTTACGCCAAACCTTTCTCCCTACTTGACTCTTTTCACTTCTCCTATATCAATTCAATGGTCAAGTTCGCTGCTCCAAGCGAAAAACACCAAGAATCGCCAAGTCGCGCCAAAAAAACCACGTCTTACGACCTCATGCCAAGTTATCAAATCGCCAAATCCCCAGGTTTCCGGGAAACCTCACGCCAAAACACTAAGTCCCTACGCTCAAATATCACCAAGTCCCTCGCCCTACGTATCCTACAAGTCATCTATAAGCCAAACCGTCAAAATGGCTTCAAGTCAGGAATACATGGAAAAAGTTAAAGCCCTCGGATCAGTTTCCGCCTAATACTACAACAACAACCTTTCAAAACACGACTTCGTTAAAAAATCAACTGAAAACCCCTTTACTAATTTTGTCGACTGCTACATCGTTAAGTATTATAATACTAACAACCCTAACTATACCTTGAACAACTTTCGTAACCTTTTTAACAACTAGATTATGATCATATAAAATTTAATACAAAAAGTGGTAAAAATAAAAATCAAGGAAGAACTTAAATAGAAAAGAGTCTATTTACTATTACAGGAAAATACAAGGTTAACACAAAAGCTTTTCGATCTAACTTAGCTTTAGAAACGCCCTCAAAATACACACCCAAAGGAAAAGGATATTAAAAAACCTCACCGCCTTTATACGCGATCCAAAGGACTTCCCCATCACCCCTAGCTAAATCAAGTCTCTTCATGCGCGGGCGATAAGCCTATTAACTTGCTCAGCAACCCAACACCTCTACGTAATAATGCGGAGTATACTTTCAATGGCGGCAGAGCATGTAAAGCAGCAGCTGCCCACGTAGCTAAAGGTATTAACACTAACGATTTACATCAATTGATTAAAAAAAATCGCAAAACCTCTCAAAGTTGTCTAAAACCGTTTCCCATTTAATATTGTACTTAAAGTCGCTAAGTACCTTAAAAACCTTCCCCTTTCAAATTTTCCCACACGTAAAAGCCTACTATAGGTCCTACCATAAGACTTTACCCCTCGGACCAAGCAATTAGTAATTACCTTGAACATCGAGCCTTGAAGGCTCCAAAACTTAAACTACCGGAAAACACTATTTAAGGCTAAGATAACTATCGCAACCGTCTCTCAAAACCTATCATAATGGTTAATATTAGCTACAAGCTGCTTACGGACTTCTCCAAGATCTAAAACGACGTAAAAACGTATTATGGAAAGCTCTACAACCTTTTCGACACCAAAATAATACACTTTTTAAATTTTACTAGTAAATCAAAGTTCTTCCTTTAGGTTTTCACTTATTATTCCCTAGAATACTTATAAGGTACGCTAAAAGTTATTACCTAACCATCCTTACTAAATTTACTACGTTTCGTGAAATTTAAGAAGACATAAAGGGGTACTTTGAATATAATATTCACCTCGCTTAATACTATACAAACTAAGCCACTACGTGATAAACTATAATAGTAAAAAAAAGAATAAACACCAATAGACGTCCTTAATCAAATATTTAACAAATTAATATTATGCTAAAAAGCAAGAGGAAAAACCTACATTAGTGAAGCTACACTTTGCAAACAGGTATGGGCAATAATCACGGGTGTTAACGAATTCGAATACGCTCTACAACGCCTAAATACCACTTGCGAAGGCTTTTTGAGCCAATTACGTTTCTCATTTACCATTATAATAACGCGTATACTAAACTAGCTTAATATATTCCCCTAAACCGATAACTTTCCTAACGTTGATAAAAAAGACCTTACGGTAATGAATTACGTCGACCGCAAGTATAACTACAAGCGCCCATAAAGATTAAGCTTTGGCAAACCGGCTATAAAATAAAATCAACAACCATGCTAAAGCCAATAAAACCAAGATTTAACCAGGCCTATTAACCGTAAATACTATCGTCGTAAGAATAGTAAAAGATATTAAATTTGTAACAAGTTTTACTACTAGTTTACTCGACAACCCTCACTGATCGCAATAATAGGAAAGTAGTATATTACGCCTAATACTATATTACTTCTAAATAGGACCACTTGGATTAAATAGCAAACTTTAAGGGTGACAAAGTAATTGAAGGCGTTAATACCCCTAAGTAAATTAAATGACACGACGATACTGCTCTTTATGCGGCCTAATAACTAGCCGACCACACCTTCCTATACCGTTTAGGTAGTAAAAACCTTTACCGTTGCCCTAATCAAGCCCCTAACCTCTTACACACCTTTAATCTTTATGATAATCACGTGAACCACACGTTTCAAGGTATTATATCAGATATAAAGGCAACAAATTACTAAATAGAAGGTTATTCGTAATACGTGTCAATCTGAAGAGAATGCACTTTGGCTATTAAAATTAATCTCTATGATACTAGCAAGGCTAAAGTTAGCTTTGGCTTAGGCGAACAACTATTGTCACTAGAGACAACGATAATTCAAACTATTATAAAAGAAATTACCTTTTCACATCCTCCAATACCTTACCTCTTTTCTTCTTTACTTAGAGGATAAAAAAACTATCGATGTTAAAGTCGATGTTAACGTAGATAAATTAATTAAAAACGACCAAAGGTTTCTACTAGTCTTTAAATGGATGCATATATAGTTGTATTATTAAGGCCCGGAAAAATAATATTAAACTTAATGAAGCCGTAAATATGTCAATGGCATCAGCGCTTAAAATATTCAGCTATTAACGGGCTAGACAAAGTCCTCAAGTCCGCACAGCATAAAGATATATAATAATATGTACTAAACGAAATCAAAAGACATTATTACTATAGATAAACGTATATACAAATCCCTCTGAAATTTAAATATACACTAAATAAACATAAGGAATTTTACTATAAGATCTTTATTAATATATTTTCCTTAGATAACATGCCTATTTTTCACGTCGTTCATTCCGTAACCTCTTTTCATAGGACCAAATTCCTCAAGTTCCCTTCGGTAAAAGATACGTAAAAAAAAATGAAAATTCTATGAATTAATACGTGCTTAGTTCCACTCAACAACGTCGTTTACGATACCGCTACTAATTGTACAGCGGCGAAGTATTAAAAAAATGTTAAGATAATAGGTATCTAATACAAATAGCCACCTGTAAAAACTCACTAAAGCATTTGAAAGGTTAAAATAGTACACGCCTTACTTTGCCGAACGTATAATATCTTTACGTTAAAAATTTAAAACTTTACGAATCTGAAAACACGCTTACAAATAACAGTAAAAGGCCTAAATGATACTATAGGTCCTGAAGGCTTATTACCAACGCTATTAGTCTTTAAAACGTTCCCACGCCTAACCAGTGAATCTCCACCTTCGGCAAGGACTCAAAAACATATTGCGGCCTATAGTAAATCTCTGAGGAAACTATAAAGAGAATCGGTACACCGCCAGGTTAATAATGCCCTTAACACTAAAAACGGCCCTTTAATAATATAAGTACTTTATTTACCGTTGCAAAGTAAAATCTTTGTGTAGTGGGAGTTGGGTAAATAAAAAGGCTCGTATAAGATATGAATTATTACAAATTCCGAAGTAAATATTAAAACTGCTAACGGTCTTATATATTATTAAACCACTTAGGTTAAACCTTACATTAAGATTATGAACGATAAAGACCCCTAAACCAAACCACTGAACTAATTCGAACCCACTTTACCCGTTATCGACAAGTCGATTAAACGTTGTCGACACTAACGACCCCCGAAAAAAAGGAACTTTAAAAAGGAGAAATACACATCGGCTCATATCTATAGTACTACTTAGGTAGGAAGGAAAGAAAAAGATAATGAAGACTTAGTACTAAAGCTCCAAATGTAAGGGATTATTAATACTTTTAATAATCCCTTTAAAAAAGAGATAATGTTAAGATTAACGGTTTACTAACTTGAAGGATTATGCAATTCGTATCGAAAATTGATTTCAACCTTTAAAACCCAAACGTTACGATTTTTGAGTCGAACATTATTTACGAAGTTAAAGGTAAAACCATGCGGCGACTGTACAAAAATTCATGTCTAATCGCTTAAGGATACAGCGATAAAATTAAGGACTAAATCCTTGTGTAGTCACTAAGTATTTATAAAATCAACTAAAGTTTAGTAATTACTTTCATAAAAAGTTTACTAGCTAAACCTAATAGCAAATTTACACTTAATAGCCGTAATATAACATAACCCTATATGTAATTAGCAACGGATTTAAAACATATCGTATTAATAAAACTACTACAAAAGCTGCATACCATCTACCCTTTGGGAACAGTAATACAGTATGTCAAACCACTATATATATTAATTAAAACAAACTTGTATTAGTTTCCAACTAACCAATCGAACTTTAAATTCCGGTTGACAATAAAAGTTTTAATAAACAACCTGTATTTATCAATAACAAAAAAGAAAGACTTTGATGTAATAGGTATATAAACAAACGATACCCTGTTCGTCGACACAGCTAACTTTATAATAATAAAACAACAGGCGATTAAGGATTCCAATTTCTAAAATTATAAGCTAATAAAAACGTTAACAAAGGCAGGTTAACTTAACTTTATTAAATCGTTAATCTGTGTACTGAGTTTTTATACCGGATCAAGTTTTTGGTAAAAAGGCTAAGATATTGATTTAACTACAATTAACAAGACTAATACGGTCCAAACCCAACAGTATCTTAAATAGCGTTCCCGTAAAATCTATATTATTACCCTTTATCAGCCGAAGGTATTATATAACCTATCTTTGACCGTATAAATATAAAAAACAACGAATAATGACTTTAACCGGCTAAATAAAAGGCTTGAGTAGTAGATATGAAACCTGGACGGCGGGATTAATATAATCCTAATCGACTTATCAATAACTAAGTTAATAATCTTTACGGACGAGTCCTTTACAAATAACACTGACTTGTCTTTACAAATAAGTTTTATAATAACCCTCGTTAACAAAAACAGGCGGGAAAACCAATTTAGAATTATCAACAGCCTAATTTACTAAACCTCCATCAAGTATAAAAGGATTACACGAAGCATGCTGGCCTCGACGGTCTACGATATAATAACGGGCTTTAACATAAGTATAACACTATAAGAGACCCTCCACCTTATTAACAGGTAGCTCAAAATTCCCTCTATCCCAGTAGTAATTTATATCAACTGAAGGAGCCTTTTTAAATGACTTTCGAAACTTAGAACCACCAACGAAAAACGTCTAATAATTGATGTAATAGCATTACATAAAGCCTACGAAGGGAGAAAGAATAAGGAATTCCGGTAGATTAACGGAAAAACAATCCCGTGAATGTCATAACGAAGGAAATACTAAATAAAGCCCTAAAAAAGTTTGTAAATAATAACAGGCTAACCATATGCATCGAAGGCTACATTAATATGCTGCCCGGAAAGCCCAAATCACGTGACGACGGACAGGAATATGCTAGCAAACTGAAAGACTACCAGTCAATTAATAATATGAACCTGTTTAAATGGCATGGTTAAAGTGGAGCCCTATAAAGGTTTATCGCGAAAGAACTTTTTAAAGGAGTTAATAAACTCGGACCTCGGAACGACGGATTAATTGAAGTCAAATAGGGTCAATTTAAATACAATTAGGTGCAATTAAATATAGAAGTTAACTGAAATTAACAGGGGTATTGCTAGTTAACGAGGAGACAATTCAGTGGTAACCAGAAAAAAATAATTAGCTATACTAGCGTATGCACACAAACTAAAAAGCCGCCAGTATTTGAATAGTATTATATACAATGCAGTAGGTTAACTTTACATAAAATAAAGTTAACTATACCAAACTGCAAATTAAGTGTATTATTTGTAGACTTACCGCATTGGATGTAAGTTGAGTACAGTATGCTACACTTTATACTAGAGTACGAGCTAAACAATTAGCTATACAAATTACAGTGCAAACCGGCTAGCGGTCTGCCAAACCAAGAACAATACATCCACCACTTGACCAATGCAATACTACTATTATTTAGACCAATCGAATCGACAACGTTAAAACAACCTTAAGACCTGCCAATAGTCTGATTCATTGAAGTTTACGTTAAAGATAAGGTAATTAATAAAATCAATTTAGTATTCGATGATAAATATTTCTGAACCTTTATAAATTATAAGTCATCATGAAACTATTTAACGAATGTTATCCTAAATCCTTTCATAAATTTCTTTTTAATAAGATTGACAATGATCATTGTTGAAATATAATTGGTACCAACTTGAACATTAATTTACCTATTTAATTAACGATTATAGAGTCAAAAGAAAATTTATATTAAAAGTGAAAAAAATTCATCTTCGACCTTACATCAACTTTCCTGGTATGGGTGCACGGACCACCTTGTTAAGGAGGGTAGGAGGTCTATATTGTATACCCTAATAGTATCCACTTCCGAGAAAAAATTTCAGGTCTAGCCGCTCTTAATACTATTACTTTACATGCATCCTATTTCATCACAACATCAGTAATCGGCTTTATTACCACTTGAATCTTTTCCGGTAACCCCTTTTTGGCTATGAAGATCGTCGTCGGCTCAGCGTACCGCTTGCACAGCGGTGTATCTTAAGAACAGCCTTTATAACCAACAATTTCATCCCTTGTTACTCGTACCAATGTAGTCTTTTAAACTTGAACTTGCACTACAACTGTAATGAAAGCTTGATTACTTTTTCGCTTTAAGATCTTAAAGAAAGACCTTTATTATCAACGCTCATACTTGACGGCTTTATATATTTATTTATTTATTATTAAGCCGTTACCACTTATACTAGCGCTCTGCTCGTTTAACGGGGCCTCCGACTTTACTTTGAATACTTTTGTTTGGCTGTCCACAAATGACTTTTTACGGCACACCACCCGGTTAGTAGTGTACCTTATTTTACCATTCTTTTACACTTTATGGGCCTGCGGTTTGTGGCGAAAAGGTAGCTCGGCTTATAGTTTTCCCATAGTCTTTTATCGTATTGTAAAGTATATCTTCCCCGCTACAAGCTTTTAAACAAGATACATGTGTTTTGTTCGCCTTTCACTCTTTTAGGGCTGTCAGATCTTTAATACAAATAGGGGTCAAGCGGGAATTGAGATGACCGTAGAGTACGGTCCGGCTAAGGCTATATTTTTTACGCCCTTATGGATCCTTAAATTGTAAGGTACCTTAAGGCTTTAATTGGAAGGCTAGCTTAAGGTTCGATTACTCGCTTAAGGTTTCCTTTTTATCCTTGTACTTTTCTGTTCCTTAAATAAAGGTTGTAACGTTGGATTTCTCTTTACAAGTATTTTTCGTTGAAATTCTTTTTCGATACCTTTAGTGGTACCTACCATCTTTTTCGTGGCACGTGGACAAACTTATACGAATACGGTACATATTCGTGAGGTATCTAAGTTTGTAATACATAGTAAGGACTAACACGGTTAATTATAAGACCCTGACAACATTTAATATATATGTACAACATATTGCCCGAAAATTGGCTATAAGTGTATAGGACTAGGGTTTTAATATTGTGTATTTGTTTAATTCGGGATATAGTTCTTAATGGTTTATTTAACGGATTGAGCGGATGAGTGCGGTGCCGTCGAGACCTCCATGCGGTACCGTACCTCCTCGCATGTGATGCTGTGRGTTGGCTGCACTTGCCACCTCGCCGATGTTGTTGGTTTGGAGTATGGTGGCGATTTGTTATGAGTTATACAGTTAGGCCTATTTGGAACGATAGACAACGTGCACCTATAATATTGTTATGTACAAGTGTATCGGTGGGCCAAGTTGTGTCGCCTATACTAAAATCAAACTAGCTATCTATATTTTCATTGATCAAAAGAATTTGTCGTATAATTTCGTTTTGTTCCTGTGTTTATCTTGATCTTGTTACCTTATAGCTCGTTCATATTGGCTATAAGTGTATAGGACTAGGGTTTTAATATTGTGTATTTGTTTAATTCGGGATATAGTTCTTAATGGTTTATTTAACGGATTGTACGGTACAATTTGAACGCAATAGGAATTTTCGAATAGGGTGGTTGTTGTGTATAGAAATACTTGAGTTGCGAGCTTTCCTGCCGGTATATGTATGTATTTTTCACATTAGCGAGGGTCGCACTATATTAGCTATATAGTGGGCACTGCCCGGTGATAGTAAATCATAAAAAAGAAAAAAAGGGGAATATATGGAAATTTAGTTATTTAGCGTTTATTGTTTTAATCTTAAAGATTTTCAATGACAACTGAAATGTTTGTAAACTTTAGGTATACAAATTTATAACTATTTCTTAGAGGGATTTGAAACTTTCATCCATTAAAATCAACGTTTAAGTTATTGGACTAAATTAATAAAGATTTCTTAATAATTTTACAATATTATCATCGGTTCCAAATGTCTCCAAACTGCAATACACTCATCAGTACTTCCTTTGACTACCTATAAACAACGACATAACGACCGCAACATTTCGAAAAAATCTCTCCTTTACTTTGCATAATTACAAAGCATAACAACTAGAAAATAACTTTTTTTGACCTGACTTATCTATACCTAACCCAACAAACACTAATGAATATTAGTAAGCCTTAATGTTCATAACGTAATCGATTCCAATTATAATCGAAGTAACTGGTGCATTATATTGAAAGTGGTGATAAATTACTTTGAAGTTTAGTATACCGGTATCCGGTTTACCCACTACTTTGTATTGGTAGCTGCTTTGCCTGTACCCCTCATTGCATCGGGCACTCCACTACAATTGACTTACAGTCAATACAGGCAACTTGCAGTCAATACAATCAACTTGCAGTCAGTACAGTCAACTTGACTATACTGGAATGAACTGCTATTCCAACATAGCCTGAGTCAACTGCGTTGTTTGCATGCTAATGCAGTTGACGATGTAGTCAACTGTAATAGTCACCGCTGTTGGTAGGGTTTTAGACCTTGCAACGTTGTCGATTCGATTGGTCGAAGTAACAGTAGTATTGCAGTAGTCAGGTAGTGGATGTATTGTTCTAGGTTTGGCAGACCGCTAGCCGGTCTGCACTGTAATTTGTATGGCCAATTGCTTGGCCCGTGCCCTAGTGTGAAGTAGGGCCATACTGTACTTGACTTGCAGTCAATGCAGTAGACCCACAAAACAATACACTCAACTTGCAGTCAGTATAGTCAACTTTACTGTAAGTAAAGTTGACCTACTGCACTGCAATTACTACTATTCCAACAACCGCAATATATATATATATATATATTGCCCACCGGCAGGAAGGCATGGGGGTCACCCATCGCAACGTGCCGGCATGCATGGACGCATCGGAGGAGCATTTTGGCATTTGGGCTTCATGCTTGATTGGGCGTAGAAAGGACCATGCTCGCTCGGGACACGGACCAAATCATAGGTACCATGTACAAAACGAAGATGACGGCCGCCCACCTAGAGAACCTTCGCTGCCCACAAGACCATTGTGCATGGAAGGATCGAATACATGCACAGCGCCATGCTTGGAAGAACAAAGGTCGCACAACGAAGAGTGAAAGCGCCGCTGAGCCCCTTGACCACTGTGCGATGTGTCAGAACCAGTGTCTCTGCAGGGCACAGTCTCCATGTAGCAGCGCCTTGAAGGTGCTGTCACTTTGCTGCAGTCCATGATAAGCACCACATTGGAGTTTCTACACCATATTCAGCATGATGTGCAGATCCTCCATGAGTCTTCAGCTAGAATGAGCCACACTTGGCAAAGTCAATGAGAATGCATGGCGGGATTTCTGTCTTGTTGCACCCTGTGATGAGTATACCATGAAAGCCACTTGCTGATCCCATAGCCAGCTCCTGGTGCTCGGCATTGCCTCTTTCCACAGGTTATATATATTTGTCTTACTCGTCTTCATCAGCTGTATCGACACACACAAGGAGACCTAGTCGAGTGGACTTGCCGCCAGATGGGTCCGGCATTCTCAAAGCGATGTCTTGTATGAGGGGCTGGCTGTCGCCACAGAGCATATTGACGTGTACTGCCGAACCAGAACCAAATCAACGCCTAGTCAACATTATGCGGCAGGCTGTGCAGAACACCCGACTCTTCCACGCTGCTGCTTCCCCAGCTTCCCCATCAAAGACCCAGAACATGCCAGCTTTCCCACATATCCACGTGTGTGTGTGTGTGTGTGTGTGTGTGTGCCTTGTTGCCGATCCTCCGGCGCTGGTCCACCCACCCAAGCCTCGTGAGCCTACAACGCCCCTGCCTCGACGATTTCCGAGGCATGGTTTTTGGTGGCAGCCTTGCTTAGTCGGACGCGGAAGGCTAATTGACAGCCAGGTCTGGGACAAGGCTGGGGCCTCCGTGCCGTCTGGGGGCGGACCGGGG